>JALPQI010013811.1:0-34662 GCA_025490895.1 Thaumatotibia leucotreta | reverse complement strand
CTTTTACCTACTTATAAAAATACTTAGTTTTATTTTACGTTTTTGTCGTTAAGTTTAATATAAATACGCACTTACACAAACTACTCTCATTTACATTGACGGTTCGTGAAGAAACCAATCGCGAATTATGGCCGGTTGACATACCGTCTAACGTCGTAACCCTGCGAAATATTTTCGACCAAAAGAGCCACACATAAAATGTTATGATGATGTCACCGATATTTGATCGCATATTTACAACTCTAGGGGGTGTTTTCGTGAGGTTTCGTTTGCGTTTCGATATACGAGTGGCATCTTGAGTGGCACAGTGTGCTTATACTCCATTTCAAATACCATGGCCCGATGCCACATAAAACTTTGCAGTGGCATCGGGCCATGGTATTTGAAATGGAGTATACCATGAGCTGCCGCCGCTTTATTAACTCGGAACTTACTTTCCTATCCATCCCGCTCGTCTTAAGGTGCATTTAGACCAAACGAGCATTCGCTTATTCTATTCCCCACTCTACGAAATCAACGAATTTCGCGAATCACGTGTTGAACGAATTTCGTATAGTGGGGGATAGAATGGGCGAACGGTCGTTTGGTCTAAATGCACCTTTAGCGTATTAGTGCGTGGGCATTTTCGCGAGAAGAGATCCAAAAAAAATTTTTTTAAGTTAGGTAAATTTAATGTTTTTCCTACTCAGAATAACGAGTTCTTTCAATCTAGGATAAAAAAAGTACAAGAAAAAAATGGTCCCACATTTTTCATACATTTTACATGCTCTCCACTTTGTAACCGCTGTACAAAGTGTTTGAAAAACGGTTACGTAATAGAAACAAAAAGTTGGGACACTTTTTTTCTTCTAGTAGGATCGAAAGAGCTCGTGATTCTGAGCAGGAAAAACATTAAATTTACCTGTTTCAGAAAAATAAGTTTTTGGATCTCTTCTCGCGAAAATGCCCGCGTACGAGCCAGATAGAAGGTAAATGCGCGTTAATGACGCGGCGCGAGCTCATGGTACGGCAACCGGAAGTGTGTTATATTCTAACTAAACCTATATCCGAATGAAGGACTGCAAAATACCAGAAGTAACAAACTTTGACAAGTGACAGAAAATTTTGATATTTCACCGTAAATAAACAAAACTAATGTCATTGTTACCGCCGTTACCGGGTAAAAAGATTACATAAAACAGTTGTAAAAAATACACGTAAGTTATTTATTTTTTTAATATTATAGAATAGTTACTTGTTTGTACTGTGAAATTGGATCCCGATTTTATTATTCCATTGCAAGTTTAAGAACAACACTACTTGCTTCGCCTGGAAAACAAACATCGTAGGCTTTGTATCTCTATTCGATTTTTTTTAATTCCGTTAAATTCAACAGGCTGCTTGGTACGTTAATTGGAGCTACCTGGTGCATTGCTTTTAGTCGAAATCGAAAAAAAAAATTTTTTTTCGTTTTCTTACATAATAATTGTAATGGCAAGAGTGAAAGAACCTTAAGAATAACATTTTTATGTTATGGTGAATTTCAATTGATGAACTTCCTATATTATTTTCACATAAATATTGGACATATAGGTATAAAATAAACGCCCCTAAAGGGATTTGAGTACTGATCGTGGTGTCAGTGAATCATTCCCAAGAGGGGAACTTAGCGTGTCTACTATAAATCTGCATTCGTACCGTTCTTTAAAACCGTACACAATATGAGACTAGTATAGAGATAACACCTTTTGGTTTTAGGACAGTAAAACTACCTCTGTACTGCAACAACACGCTATTTCGGCCGTTCTGTACCATGTACAAGTTCATAAATTATATCCTAGAATTGAAGCCGAACATTTTGTTTTTTCAGCTTACTGGAGGCCTTCAGACTTGGGCAAAAAGTAATATGATTACTTCTGTATATTACATTTGTATGTGTACTTTGTAATATACAGGGTGTTTTTTTTTTCGACCGTTCAAATTCTACATAGTGAATGTGTAGGTCATACTGACCAACTTTTACTATGGGGACAAAGTCGAAATCGCGAAAAAAAAATCAGCTGTTTCATACATTTCGGCCGGCGTAATGCCGCCAATTTGTATGAAACAGCTGATTTTTTTTTTTCGCGATTTCGACTTTGTCCCCATAGTAAATGTTGGTGAGTATGACCTACACATTCACTACGTAGAATTTGAACGGTCGAAAAAAAAACACCCTGTATATTACAAAGTACATATAAGGTCCTAATTTATTAGATGCAGATATTTTTACAGCTGATAGTACTCGGTCTCTGGAGTATATTAAACCGTGAAACATTATAGCTTTTATGATGTTTTTTTGGAGAAAATGGAAAAACAAATTTGTTACGTAAAAACACCCTGTTAATGTGATTAACTCTTTGAACAGATTCTAGTACCTCTTTTACGTACCACTTAACTGGAACTGGCCACTTCACGTCGATAAATTAAATACTTGCTTGTCAATGTCATGTTATTTTCCTTTGGATTGTGTCGTTTGATGACATAACAGACAGAGTGTTATTGTGACATGTGATAATGCACATGATGATTTTTTCTTGACGAAATTATAATTATTTTTTTTGTTAGGAAAATGAAATCAAAAAAGTTACATGAAAAGATTTCTTAATTTATATTGAAAGTTAATTATTTTAATGTAAAGTATCATGTGTTAAAATATCTGCATCTAATAAATTAGGACCTTATATATTATTACAAAGTACACATACAAAAGGAATCGGAAGGAGTAATCATATTACTTTTTGCCCAACACTGGAGGCCTTATTTATTTATCTGTAGGTATTAAACTGTTACCTATGAAAAAGTTGAAAGTTGTAATGCCGAATATTAGCCGCCCGAAAAAGATTCCCATATTATTATTTGCCCAATTATTGTTAGTTAGTATGTATTTTTTTCATATGATAGAAAAATAATATTTCGTATTCTCATATCATCGAATTTATAAAAAGGTGGCAAACAAATCGGTTATCAAATAATAAAATTGCCAATTTCTTCTGGCATTGACTTTCGGGAAAACGTTAATGCGGGAAAATTCGATCAAACGTTTCGGGTTAAAGAAAATCAGAAAAGCGTTTTTCCAAACTTCGAGAGGTTACAGTATTAATTAAACACTCGACTCGACACAAAAACAAGCCATTTTAATAGATAGTGAACTAACGGAAAATATGACTCGCTGCTTTGTGACAAAATCGTGATAATGATAAGATAACTAAGAAAATCTATTTTACTCAGGACTATAATAACAAAGCTTTTGAAGCAAATATAGAATAAGAGCGCTTTAATCAACAATTAAGGATGCTCCAAGTTCCAAGTCAAAAATATATTACCTACTTCTATCAACCCTAACAGTTCTTACAAGTTCATTATAGGCCTATTTAGTAGTTATCTATGTAGTGAGATAACATCTACGTTCTCCTTTTTACCTCTCCTATTTGCATACATAAGAAACCGATAACCAATCAAACACGCTATTTCCTCGCAAGTAACATAACACCTGACACCGGAAAGTTGTATAAGACTAGCTTATTATACCAGCTTGACTAATAATTTGCAAATATAAAATAACATACTGATCCTAGTTATTATGAAGTAGTAAGGCGAGTAGTTCATAGGCAAAACATAACTTAGTTTCTTGATTTACTTACGCATCGCTAAACAGACCACATTGGGAGTCTATGGAATTAAAAAAAAACATTGATTATTTTTCTGATGTTAGGAATTAACTTCCTAATGATCAGTTTTTTTTACTTATTTTAATAACTAGATAATTTTTGATTAAAAATAACTGTTTGCGGTTCTGGGCTTAGGGCGGGACGGCTAAGAGGACTTTAACAGCAGAAAGTTTGTGATTTTTAATTTGGAGCGACTGCAAGACGGGCCCCACGGGACCCAGGACGGCCAGGACGAGTGACTCTCACTCAAATGACGCCTTTATTGGAGTGACAAAAGACGTTAGATGATAGAAATTTTCGATTTTAGAAGTTCGCATGAGGGCTCGGTCTCGTGGGAGAAATTGGGCATAAACGTCAATGGCAAAAGGTTAACAAAGCTACGTTTTGCCGACGATATTGTTCTTTTCTCTCACACTGCTTCCGAACTACAACAAATGCTACAAGACCTCAGCACGGCGAGCCTTGACGTTGGACTCAGAATGAACAAGGCGAAAACTCAGATGACCAATGGAGTAAAAAGTAGAGTTCTAGTGGACGGACAGGATATACAATACGTTGAGGAGTATACATACCTGGGCCAGATAGCTTCCTTCGAAAACAGGCAGTCTTCGGAAATTGACAGACGAATTTCTAATGCCTGGAAGAGCTTCTGGTCCATGAAGTCGCTATTGAAGGGAAACCTTCCTCTTTGCCTCAAGCGTAAACTCTTGGACATGTGCATCCTGCTCTCGTGGGAGAAATTGGGCATAAACGTCAATGGCAAAAGGTTAACAAAGCTACGTTTTGCCGACGATATTGTTCTTTTCTCTCCCACTGCATCCGAACTACAACAAATGCTACAAGACCTCAGCACGGCGAGCCTTGACGTTGGACTCAGAATGAACAAGGCGAAAACTCAGTCGATGACCAATGGAGTAGAAAGTAGAGTTCTAGTGGACGGACAGGATATACAATACGTTGAGGAGTATACATACCTGGGCCAGATAGCTTCCTTCGAAAACAGGCAGTCTTCGGAAATTGACAGACGAATTTCTAATGCCTGGAAGAGCTTCTGGTCCATGAAGTCGCTATTGAAGGGAAACCTTCCTCTTTGCCTCAAGTGTAAACTTTTGGACATCTGCATCCTGCTCATCTTAACCTACGGCGCTCAGACTTGGTCATTGACTGAGGCCCAAAAGTTCCAACTAAAGGTTTGCCAGTGAGCGATAGAGCGTAGCATATTAGGTGTTCGAAGTACTGACCGGATCAGAAACACGGACCTTCGCTCCAGAACTCGTATTGTAGACGTCGGTGTCAAGACTGCCAAGCTGAAATGGGACTGGGCCGGACATGTCTGCCGTATGCACCCGGAAAGATGGGCCAAATCACTCACTGAGTGGATCCCACACGATGGCCAACGGAGCAGAGGCAGACCGAAAAGGAGATAGCGGGACGACTTGGACGCGTTCTGCGGAGAATGGCGAGAACTTGCCAACAACAGGACGGAGTGGAAAACGAGAGGGCAGGCCTTTGCCCAGCAGTGGGACACACAATAGCAGGCTAATAAAAAAAAAAGAAGTTCGCACTTAACCCTTAAATGATGACCTTGACAAAGATTTATTCAAATTTGAATTCTGACATGTTGTCAATAGGGTTGAAAGTACATGATGCATATATACATCACTATGCATTTAAGGGTTAATTGATAGAGTACTATTAAATGCATGACCCTTTGAAGGACAATCATTGTTTCTTATTTTTAGAGAATCATCCTCTCCATACTTTTGTGCTAAATCTTAATTTTATATGAGAATTTGACGTTTTACCGTACAACGTATTTCGTAACAGAAATATTACCAGTGGCCTATTTCACCATAATTACAATTGTGACAATTGTAAAATATCACTGTTACTGACGTCACAGGCCTCCGTAGGCTACGGCTACCGCTTACTGTCGGACGGCCCAGGTGCTTGTTTGCCACCAACATAAAATTATTACTAATAACGTTATTATATCGTTAATAAACTACTTTTTATTTTCCGAAACCCGTGACAATTGTCGAAAGGTTTAGTACAATTTTCATTAATTCTTGACATGAGGTTCGGCTTATGTCGGAATTTCGCTACAATTGTCGTGATTTTAGTGACAATTGTAATTTAGCTTCGCATAAAAGTAACTATTTACTGCTGATTTATTAAAGTTCCTGCACTAATTTTTATGCTGGTGGCAAACAAACGCAAGGCCCTTCCGATGGTAAGCGGTAACTGTAGCCTATAGACGCTCCCTATTGGAGAAACCGTAGATTTACAATTGTAGGACTTGTCAATGTTGTGAAATTGGGGCCTGGTAACGTTAACTTGCGGTAGCAGTAACCATGGAAATGCGGACAGGCGCAGGCGGTTCGTTTGATACCCGATCACCGTAGGCAAAAACAAGCTTAATTACATTGAGTCAACAGTTTACGCAATTACTCTCGTATGATTAATTTTAGTTGAAACTGTTATTAAATGGATATCAATAATGCATAACATATCATGTCTTATACATATTCAAGCAAACCAAAGGGAGCACGAAAAACAAATGCAGATAATTTTACTTATTTAACTACTAGATATTATTATATTTCTGTGAGTAAAATACTTTATGAACAAAATGAAGGATATAAGCTAAAATTCCACAAAACCTACTAATTAGCAATGTCTTTCGACCTAGTCTCTTGATAGAATGTCAATGTTAGCAGAATTCCCGCTAAAACTGACAGAAGCTGTCACTCATGCTCTTAAGGCGCTAATACACCAGTTTTAACACGATACTAGGGTTTCACGACACCGACTCTGAGAATTGATAGATTCCCATTAAATAAAAAAAAGACCAGCATGTTAAAGCAAAAAAAGCTTTCAAATAAATAAGACAATCTCATTTCCCAAGTTAATTGCGAGTGAAGGGGGGGCAAACAGGCCAGCGGCGGACAAAAGGCACTGCTTCGGAGTTTGGACACTCTGCCCTCGGCCTAGTCCTTAATTCATTTGCTCACAGATTTACCTAGCGGGGCGTTTGACTTAAGACTTACCAGTACAACTGTAACTACGATACCTGGCACAGTTCTGCGTATTCGAAGATCCAAATAGCCTGGTGGTAACGCTTGGCAAGAGATGGGAATAGCAGTTCTATTTGCTCCGATCGGAGGACCCTTCAGCTAACATGGTTCAAGTGCTTTTGTTTACGTGACTCGTGTTGTATTGCAATGGCTTTAGGGTCACTGATGTCTGAATTGAGTGTTGTTGCGATTACGAGGAGTTTAATATTGCGACGCTAAAATGGCAGATACGTATTGAGGTTCACTAATGTTTAACAAAAACAATGTTAGCAAATATTTATTTTACAACAAACGTTTCACCAATGTAGTAAGTGGCAAAAATGTTATTCCGCAAATGTATCATTTTACAAAAACTCAATTGACAAATAATCATTAAGCAATTAATACATTAGAACAATGTATAAATTAATAAATAAATCAATTGTATATTTTACATGTCACCTAAAACTACGTTTAACATATTTTTACATTCACCGAATACCTATCAAAATCGAAAATGGTCGACCATTTTCGATTTTGGGGAAAAGTTTTCTGGGTTACAATAAAAAAAATAACCTCGAAAATGGTCGACCATTTTCGATTTTGGGGAAAAGTTTTCTGGGTTACAATAAAAAAAATAACCTCGAAGACTAAGGTGGGAGCAAAGCTCCCGCCTTAGTCTTCTAACCTAACCTATCCGAGTCGGATCTGCCCCGGAAGGTTTTGTTCGCTCGCTTCGCTCGCTCACTGCAGATTTTGGTCAAGATTGCGATGAATGTTATGTTATTATTTTTTTTATTTGATGTCGAATATCTCGGCCATTTTTGATTTTGGGGAAAAATTTACTGGGTTGCAACAAAAAAACCCACTTTGCTATACTCCAACCCATTTTAGCAAACATTTTTAGGCTAATGGTAAATTTATTAGTTTACTTTGTTGTTAAATATTCTTTTGCCAAAAATACCTCTTATAAAATGATATTTTATTTGTTAATTATTTGGCTAAGATAATAAATTGTCAAAGATGTTTTTGTAGAAAAAAGGATTTGCCGAAACATAATTTTGCCAGTAGTTGGTTGCCAAGTGTAAATTTGTTAAACAATTTTTGGTCAAACGACAGGATACCACGTATTGAAGCTATGCTTCCATTTCGAAGAAGTAGAAAAAATAAACTTAAGCAGAAATGTATAATAGATACGCATGTTGCATGTTGGATAGTCTTTTATAGCGACAAGAGCACAAGACGCTGAATTACTGACAACCAGGCTTGGCTCTTTGAAAAACTAATAGGTACCTACCTACCTATCTTTTGTTTTTCCTTGTCATCACCAATGCAGGCAAAACAAAAGCCAAACGATTTATTTTACCGGTTGGTTACCGATTTTCTAAGGGTAAATTCTAGTGGAAGTTTAAGATTTAAATCACTACTCGAAAAGTACTAGTAAATGTAGGGGTTAATAAATATAATTTCCAAAAAGGAAGATTATTAATGTAGGATCGGAACGTAAGAAGATGAGTGAAACGGAGCGTACGTGTGAGAGAAGGATGGTAGACGGTGCGAGAGGGACGGGAGAACGATTTGAATGGGGAACAAAAGAATGTGTGGTGTGTAAGACGTGGTGTGAAAGAAGTAAAACAATTTAGCTGGTGAAAATAAATCTAAATTAACGAAGAAACGCATTTTATTCGGAGGCAATAGAGAATCCCACATAATTTTGGTGTCTGAAGCGGGATTGCCTCAAGAATATTTAAGAAACGACGAAATTGAAAAATTTGGAATATTTTCATAGGAAAAAAAATGTCGTCCGATGGAAGTTTCAATTTTAATATGGTATTAGACGGAATACCGAAGTTCAGCGGCGACGATAAGGCGCATTCATCGATGAAATGGGCTCAAGATATTGAAGACAACGCAGAAATCTTCAGTTGGACGGAAGCCCAGATCCTCATTGTAGCGCGAAGATCTTTAGTCGGCACGGCGGCGCTATGGCTACAATCCGAGAAAACCTTCAAAAAATACGAAGATCTCAAAGCGGCAGTATTTAAAGAATTCCCGGATTCCATTAACATCAAGGAGATGCACGAGCTGATGGGTAGTAGAAAGAAGAAGAAGGAAGAGTCCTACTATCAGTATATGCTGGTCATGAAGGAGTTGGGTAAACGCGCAAAATTCCCAGATTACATAGCTATACAATACATTATCGACGGCATAACTGATTACGAGCTTAACAAAGCTATTTTGTACGGCGCAACTACCTATCCGGTCCTAAAAGAAAAATTACAGTTATACGAAAAGATGAAGATGAAAACGAAGAAAGAAGTGCAAGAAGTTAAACCTAATCATAATAAGATAGAAAAAGATAATATGAAGAATTATTCATCATCGTCGGCAGGTCGAAAACGGTGCTATAAATGCGGCGAAGATAATCATTTGGCTTTGACATGTACGAAGGGCGTCAAATGTTTTCGGTGTAACGAGTTTGGACATATCGGAAGTCAGTGTACATCGAACAATTTAAAAGAGCGCGGCGATGTTCCGGCGGCGAAGTCGTTTCACAATCCGTAACGACAAAGCGAGACAGCAATCATCGGGTTCGGCGGCGGCGACGGATAGTCGGCGGCAGTCGGCCATGTTCGGGCAATCGGCCAATGAGGAAGCGCGCATCGATGACAACTTCACTATGGCGGATGTCATTGTCAGCGGCCGGTATTTGGATGTAAACAAACCCGACGAAAAGATTGAAAATATTTCCGATGAGCCGATGAAGTCGATTTATTTATGCGGAATGGATGTAAGCGCATTAATTGACTCGGGTAGTGCGTTAAACCTTATTAAATTGGACGTGTTTAATAAATTAAAAGTGGAAATGTGCGTGGAGGACAAAGTGATAAACGGATTTGGACAGTCGGCGGTAAGATCGCTTGGAAAGTTTTACCAAAGTGATATAATTGACGGGAAGTGTTATAACGATGTGATATTCCATATTGTATCCAATGATGCTATGCCATTTCCAGTAATTATAGGTCGTGAATTTCTGGATACTGTAGTGATGGTTATGCGCGAGGGTTCCGTAAAGTTCATATCAGAGGATGACGGATGGTTGGCGAGGGTGAATTGTGTGAATGAGGGTAATGTTTCAGGTCACATTCACGACAGCGTTGTTAAAGAAGAGGTGGAACGACTGGTGGCTGAATACAAACCTATCCAAACAAAGGAGGCGCCAATCGAACTCAAGATGTTACTGAAAGATGACATCCCCGTGGCACAACGTCCAAGAAGACTTTCCTTGGCAGAACAGCAGATTGTCGAAGAGCAGGTAGATGAATGGCTGCAGAAAGGAATTATACAGGTGAGTTTTTCTGAGTACACTAGCCCTTTAGTTTTAGTAAAAAAGAAAGATGGTTCAACCAGAGTGTGTGTTGATTATAGACTGCTTAACAGGAAGATGGTTAAAGATGAGTTTCCTCTACCACTGATCGAAGACCTAATTGACAAGTTGAAGGATGCTAAGTTGTTCAGTGTGCTTGATTTGAAAAATGGGTTCTTCCATTTAAGGATAAGCAAGGAGTCAGTCCCATATACATCGTTTGTTACGCACCATGGGCAATGGGAATTCCTAAGAGCCCCATTCGGTTTATCAGTCTCACCGAAGTATTTCATGAGATTCATCACCATTATTTTTAAAGATTTAATTCAAGAAGGTGTTATGATGGTATTCATTGACGATATAATAATTCCAGGTCAGACGGAGCAAGATGCACTCTCAAAGCTGCAACGGGTATTGGAAGTAGCTGCGGAGTATGGTTTGGAAATTAATTGGAAGAAGGCGCACCTGATATGCAAAGAGATTGAGTACCTAGGGCATCTTATCAAAGAAGGGCAGGTACAGCCAAGTCCAGACAAAATTAAGGCAGTAGCATGTTATCCAGAGCCAAGAGATTTTAAACAAGTACAAAGTTTCATTGGATTGACCTCATACTTCCGTAAGTACATACAAGATTATGCACAGATAGCAAGACCCTTAACTGACTTGATGAGAAAAGATGCTAAGTTTGTTTTTGGTCAAGAACAAAGGGAAGCCTTTAACATTTTAAAGATTAAGTTGACGAGTGAACCAGTTTTAAAGATATTCAATCCGAAGTTACACACAGAACTTCACACAGATGCGTCGAGCCAGGCTCTGGCAGGTATACTTATGCAGAGAAGTCAAGATGGAGAACTGCACCCTGTATACTATAGAAGTAGACGTACAAGTGAAGCAGAAAGTCGATATTCAAGCTATGAACTCGAAGCTCTAGCTATTGTGGAATCTGTGAAGAAGTTTCACCATTACCTATTTGGTATTCACTTTAAGATTGTTACGGACTGTCATGCGTTTGAGCTCACTTTGAAAAAGAAAGATCTGACAGCTAAAGTGGCAAGATGGGTACTACTACTGGACCAGTATGACTATGAGATAGAACATCGACCGGGTGTTAAGATGCCACATGCAGATGCTCTTAGCCGGAATCCATACGTGGCCATTGTGGTAAGCTTGCACGAGAAGATTAGCCAAGCTCAAGAAAAAGATGAGGAGCTCAATGCCATTAAACAGCTGATTTTGAAAGATGGAAATTACAATGACTTTTATGTGCAAAATGACATACTTTACAAAGGTGATCAGCGGCAACTGGTGGTACCTAAGATTATGGAAAAAGAAGTTATCAGGCAGGTACACAGTAATGGCCATTTTGCCAAGAGAAAGATGAAAGAGGCCATAAGCAAAGATTATTATATAAGAAACATGGACAAGAAGATTGAAGAAGTTATTACAGGTTGTATACCTTGTTTATTAGCTACTAGAAAAGAAGGCAAACAAGAAGGCTTTTTGAATCCTATTGCAAAAGAACTCCACAGACAGTTGTGGACGCATTCACAAAGTTTGTGTGGCTCTACCCAACGAAGTCAACAACCAGTGCTGAAGTAATTAGCAGGTTGCAACTACAGCAGCAGACATTCGGTAACCTAATACGCATTATTACCGATAGAGGTACGGCATTCACGAGCGGAGCTTTCCAGAAGTACTGTGAAGATGAGGGTATCCAGCATGTGACTATTACGACTGGAGTAGCCAGGAGTAACGGCCAAGTAGAGAGAATCCATCGTATTATGATACCGATGTTGACCAAGTTATGCATAGAAGATCAGTCTCTATGGTACAAGCACGTGGGACGAGTACAGAGAGCTATAAATAGTACGTATCAGAGAAGCATAGATACCTCACCTTTCCAGCTGTTGACCGGTACTAAGATGAACTGCAAAGAGGATGTAGAAATATTAAACCTGTTGCAAAAAGAAATTATATCCCAGTTTGATGAAGAAAGAGAAATTCTAAGGCAGAAGGCCAAAGAACAGATTCAGAAGATCCAAGAGGAAAACAGAAAGAGTTTTAATAAAAAGAGGAAGCAGAGCTCTAAGTATGAAGTAGGCGATCTTGTTGCGATTAAAAGAACACAGTTTGGGCCAGGTCTAAAGATTAAGCCGAAATTCTTAGGACCCTACAAGGTAACTAAGGTGAAGCGTAATGATCGCTACGACGTGGAGAAGCTTTACAACGGTACGGAGGGGCCGAACAGGACATCTACGGCGGCAGACTTCATGAAGAGGTGGCCTGACGAAGACTGCGAGTAACTGGTAGGATTTTTAACCTTTTATTTTTGATCTTTTTGATGATGGTGATGCACGTAAGATACCTTATTTCTCGGTTACATATTTTCATAGCGTATATTTTGAAGACGGAACCTAAGCGGATAAACCTGATCTCAGTGATCTCACAAATAAGTATTTTTAAGTTAGCTTAAATTTTAAAGATGTCAAAGATCGTTACATAACATAGACTGTTGTTAGAATATTTTTATAAGTTGTTTATTTACGCTGTTACCTTAAATTTAATGTTGCCAAAATGCTGTTATTATGTAAAGTGCTATGTTGAGCACAATGTATTTAAGACAGTTGTTATTTTGTTGGACAACTTTAACGTAAGATGTTTGTATGATGTGAAGATGAATGAACGGGAATGATATCTGAGGGCAGATATTCTGCAGGACGGCCGAGAATGTAGGATCGGAACGTAAGAAGATGAGTGAAACGGAGCGTACGTGTGAGAGAAGGATGGTAGACGGTGCGAGAGGGACGGGAGAACGATTTGAATGGGGACAAAAGAATGTGTGGTGTGTAAGACGTGGTGTGAAAGAAGTAAAACAATTTAGCTGGTGAAAATAAATCTAAATTAACGAAGAAACGCATTTTATTCGGAGGCAATAGAGAATCCCACATTAATGTTTTAAATGCAATAATAAAAATGTGAATGTGTGAAATGATTTTTGAATCAACGAAAACTTACATCTTTAGAAAAATACCTTAATATAAACACGTAGTACACAACACAAACAAATTGTTTAGTAACTTTAGCAAAATGTATGACCCTCCTACTCTCATATTGTATACATGACTGTAGATCATAAGATTCAAAATAAAACCTCACAACAAGCTGGCCCATTTCTCCAATATTGCCCATACCTATTACCAGGAATGAATTTTTCGGGCAAACAGTTAAACAAACGCACGTGCGGCCAGCGGGGGGGTTTTGGCCATGGGGCCAACGACCTGACCACGTGCTTACTCTTTATTACCCTTCTGGTTTCATTGTTTAGTCTTAAGTGTTCAACGATTTTTGGGTCATCGCTTCAAGAAAGTAAATATTTAGGATGTAATCATTCATATCGATTTACAATTTACGTATGAATGTAACATTTCTTAAATTATATAGACCAGACAAGAGACTGTCACTAGAAGTTGCGAATAATGTAAATAAACCTTTCAAACTAATCCATAATCAATCAAGCACAATTTTTATGCTTTAGGATAGGTAATGTAATTAGAAGAGTTGATTAACAAAAGGAACACATGCATTTAGCAGTAGGTATAAGTAAAATTACGCAGATTAGAAATTAAACACAGTATATGTATATTCACAACGATCGAAGGTTTATTTACATTGTTTGCACCTTCTTTTGACGGCGACTTTACACATGGTGACATTGTGATAATGTCAAGTTAGGTAGCAAAACTTTGTGGGTCAGTGCTGTAATGGTTTTTATTCATGAATTTTAAATAATCTATATTAGTTACAAGTATATATACATACACAGTCTGTTGTACAAACACGAAAGCAGGAGTTAAATTGTGTTGTCCAGTATATATACAACAATATTATCTCGGCCCAATAACATTAACAATACAAATTGTTTAATCGTAAGCTAATCGGTTCACGGGTAGTTTTCCCTGTATCTGAATACATATGTAAACGAGTAGGTACATACATTCAAACAGGAACATTGTTCAAGTAAAATTAAATACTTCAAACGGGAAAAAGACTTATCTTTTGACACGAATTGTGCCAACCGACCATTGTGGTTACATTACAGCACGACATGGCATCAAATGTAAAACATACATGATTTATGGAATTTATGGTGCATACTAATAAATCTAATAATTTGTTAAAAACTGGTCAAATAATTGTATGGTTTTCGATTAATGTTAGATTGTTGCCCTGGTAAACAAATAAACAATACAGTATTCATGTTACTTCTTTTATTTATTTACATATTCTCAACGATTTTAATATTATACAGTTTATCTGAGAAATATTTAAGTCCATGCAGCCAGTAAAATTAAATACCTCTCTGACAAGATGACATGACAAAACTACTGTGGAGTTTTCTAAATCAAAATAAACAGACAAGTTTCCCATATGACAGGATTAATTTGATAAATACAATATCAACCTACCTATTTTTGTTCGAGTATCTTTTATAAACAATGCGACTAACTCGACCATAGGAAAATCATGATCCCAGCCGATAGATTTAACAAAGACTAGTACAATAATAAAGGTATTTCTATTATCCTGGTCCGAGCTGATAAGGCCGTCAACTCGGTGGCACTGATAAGACGCTGGTGTCCGGTTAATGACCAGAGGATATTTTAAACGATGCGGCTCCACAAACATCCTGGGCAGTGACAGTTTCATGTTAGCATTTCTTGTGAGATTTAATGCTTCCGTCTTGCAGTTTTGCCTTCCGTTTTGAAGGTAATCTCGGGTTCAGAGTCTAATCTTAAAAGATGACAAGTACATATCTACTTTAAAAAAAAGGCAACAAATTAAAAAAAAAGATGTTTTGTCTGAGATACGATATTGCAAAATGTGTGATTGGTAAGTTGATATATAAACCTTGATTATATAATTCAAATTCAGATAGAATGACTAAGTATAGGTTTCTGGTCATTTTATTGCTCCTTTAATTTAGGAAGGAATGAAATTATAAACTGACAAAGTGCCGTATTACGGATGCTTTTTCATATCATATTAACATTATAGTACAAAGGTTAATTAATAATGTCGAAAATGTCATTCCGTGAGGTGGACATACAAGCAATATGCAATTATTATTGAACAGTTTAATAATTTTTTTTTTATTTTTTTAAGCGGCGGTAAAAAATAACTATAAACTTACTAGGTACTTATTTTAATTTGTTAAAATAAATATTGTTTGGATCTACACTGTGTTGTTAGTTGATATTTTTAAATGTCATGGAAAATCTCGTTAGCACGGAGGTTTTAACAATACGAATTATTGACTATTTGACAGCTGCGTCTCTACAGCTAAGCTGGGATAATTAAACTGGAACGAACCCCCTTTAATCTTTTATACAAAAAATTATTGAGTTCTCTCAGAATACTCGTATACCTACATTTCTAGCGCTACTAGATTGCTAGAGTCTAGAGCTCGAGTGAAAATGGTACTGATATTATTATACGTAATGTATGGTCCCGGTTGGGTCAGGCCAACTATATAATTTATTACTATAACAGTATCCATAAAAACAAAGCATAAAAGTAAGTTTATATTTACTGCATATATCCACTGCTTATTAGCTACGCCGTAGCATACCCCATCTAGTTGCAAAAGTAGCTTTGCGACCCATTTAATAAGGTTGAAGATTTAAATAGGAAAAAGGCAAGATATAAGCTTGAGGAAGGAAGCACTAGATAGGCAGAACGGGTTGCGGTTGATTTCCATGCATTTGCAACAAAAGAGGTTTATGATTGATGGGCAATGTCACCGGCCACGCTCGAGGCAAATTACTATAGGGAAAGTCTGGAGATGGACGGTCACTCCATTAGACATCACAATGGCTGTTTACTCAGGGACACTGATGGTATCGGTAAATGCTCTTCGGGTTGTTAAGGTTAATAAGTTCGACGTTAAGAGCAATTTGTGCTGTCAGGCGTTACGAAAGCTTCGAAGAAATTCTAAATACTATAGAAAATTGAGCTTTAGCTAGGTTACTAATGTCATCATGATTTATGTGCCAAACTGAATTCTTAATGCAAATCCCACGCTACATTTGGTATGGATATGTTTAGATCTAGGTCAAAGATAGACCCCGCCTGGAGTTTATTATTACATTTCCAAATATAATATGTCGGTACGTTATTCAATAACATGTGATAGTCTTATATTTTATGAACAACAACTTAAAGTCATTGCATATGTATGAATATGTATTTAATTATTGGTTTCAGCACTATGTGCATTAGAACTATAACGTTAATTGCCAATTTAATTTAATTCCTGAACAATTGCAGTGTTCTTTTCGAATGCGATAATTTGTAAACAAAGCCTTAATTGCTGAGCTTTCTTTCCTCAGCTCGAGCTTGCCTTAAACGGCAATTTGTATCTTTACCGTGTTTGCCGGCAGCCACAAGCTATTAAGAGGCACCGGCTATTTCGGGGTCTGCGTACTCCTGCTACCTACTCATTCCTTTGATGCCCTAAGATGTGACGGTTTTCGGAATTCAGCCGACATTGAAGATGGCCACCAGATGTTACGCTTCACACAATCTACAAGTAAAGTGGAATCGTTAAACTTACATTTACATATTTGGTTTTATGTTTCATAGTCGCTTTAGTTTTTTTTTTAATTAATAGTTGCATGACTTGGTAATGTGTTGTTTTTAGTAGTGCTCGAGAAAGGGAATGTTGATATATGCGGTCACCACGTTCTAAATGTTGCCTGACATAGCGGGTTATTTAGGCCTCGAAGCAGGTAGAAACTGTAGGAAGCGAAGGTCGCTTGTCTCAAAATATATTGCAAATCGATGTCTGGAGATCGTGCAAAAAATGCGAATCTGTCACAGCTGCTGAGCCGACGAGTGGAGCGGGACGCGCACCTTTCGCATAATTATATCGATAGCCATTTATCGAACGTCGATGAAATTTATACGTAAAGATACGGTTTGCACCTTGTAGTAATGGTCGTCGTATTTCTGCAGGTTTGATGCAAGTAATTGGATGACTTTTGATATTTACTTTGTAATACAATTTGTATACAGTTCGTAAATTAGATGTCAAGATAGCCTAACGACCAGACCACATTGAGGATTTGTTACCAAGTATCTTCTCTCTTGTATGAAAGAAATATAAATGAGCACTAATTTTTTTTACTTGATTCGGAATAACAAAACAAATATTTAATTATTAAATATTAAAAATAAATATTTAATTTTTTAATTATATATTTTAGCTCCACAAAATGTCCATCAAATTCTCCACAGTGATTTATTATGCCGTGTGACTAACTGTTCATTAGAGCTTCGACCTAAACGTGTCGACGTAAGCGTTAAAAAAGTTTTTTCTCACTTAAAAAAGTTTTGAACTTTATTGTTCCCCACGTCCCTAATATCTACTGTTGTTATCGTAAGTGTGAGTGAGAGAGAGGAGGCCAAGAGAATACGGCGCGTGTACACCTGTTCCGAAGGCGAAGCAGCTGCCTCTTTATTTGGCAATTTGATACGAGTAAATTATAGGCCGTAACTTCTACTGTCTGGTGGATAAAAACATCGCTTCGGGCAACAATATGCGTGAAAATAACTTATTGGTATCTATAGGTAGTATGTTGTATTACCTTATTAGAATGAGTTAATTGGAAGGATGCCAGGACTGCTGCGGCAAAATTTTACCAATTTGTGCAGTGTGAAGCGAAATGAGAACAGAAATGAGCTACAGCCCATAATTTGGCATAATCTCAACGTGGTAAAAAGTTGTGGTTGGAGAGTTAAAACGCCGACATAATGTAAATAGGCTAGATCTCGTTTTAGCGCTATGATAGCATCTAATTGCCGCAATCAGCACAATTAATCATGTGTCAGCGTACGGATAATGAAGACGTTAATGCTCTACCACACCTCAAAATTTTGACACATAATGCGCCAAACGGGTTCTCACACGAGATGTAACTGTTTAAAGCACAATAACATGTCACAAAGTCATTTTTCCAAGTCGTGATGGTAAGGGCAACCGCCTTAGGGCGGGTCACGTCGTGTCCACTCGCCGTCCCATGCCATTATGGCTAAGATTTTATCAACAAATTTGAAGCAAACGCATAACATTGAGCCCTTTGACGTTCATTATTAGACATGCTTTGGGTAGCGTATACCTGGAGGCTAAGGTTGCAGTTACGCTCTTAAGGATATGAATTAATTAACCTTTGAGAAGCATAGGTCAGGTTTATCTCGGTGAATTTGTGTTATACCACTCATACACGAGTGCTGTAACCCCCGCTGGTATGCACTTGGTCCGAACAAAGATATGGTTAAGTCTTTTCTTTTTCGACCACCGACAGTGGAGTTTTTTTAACTGGAGATAGTATTTTGATGGTTCAATCAGTTACATGTGTCTGCTTCCCTCAGGCTCCATCAGGAGCGTTTTCTTGTATCTTTACTACTTAATCAAATGTAATGGCTGGTAAAGTTAACACCAAGAATGTCATTCAGTTTACTAAGCGCATTCGCTGCAATAAAGTCAGTAAACGTGTGACTCCGATATCGCCTTAAGAAGATATAGATTGGAGGTCAAGTTATACTAGGGCAGTTGTCAATTTTCTCAGAACCATGGATCCTTATGTGATGATGCATCACCTGTCCCACTTCTTGTTAAGTAATAGCGGCCTAGTTTTACACCGGATTGATGATGACGTCATTGAATGTTTTAAATCGCTCTCGCTAATGCGCCGTGAATGCATTTCTCGACAGTTAAAAGATTACCGACAGATAATGTGGTTTAATTTGAGAAGGTGTAATGTAGACCTAATGAGCGTTATATTTTCTTCGTTAACGAGGCCATTAACTGTGTTAATAGTTAATGTACGTTAACGTGAGATTGTAATTTATATGTTAATATAATATTTCATTTTTATTAAGATTCCGTGGCATGAATGATATATTTAGCCTTGCTTGTAAACGCATAAAATGTCCCTTTGGTAGGTACTGCAAATGGTTAGGCGATCTTAGATACCCATTTGACGAAGCCGCGGTCAAAGCCGAAGTTGTTTAGTGTCAAAATGCATACATAAGTATCAAACAGTACCCGTACCGCACGTAGTTAGTTATTAACGCACGTTTACTTTCTATCAATAGAATTTAACTCATTAATGCCCGCAACATTTTTCAAAAATAAATAGCATATCTAATGGGAGGCGACAGTTCATTCATGCTTGCTTGAACCGACAGATTATATACCTATGGGTGAGAAATTCTTCGGAAGTCAACGAAACCGAGAATTCTTATGAGTCACGTCATTATGCATTTGTAACCAGATTATGACAAGACCCTGCGTATTTATCATAGTACCGGTAGATGTAGTTTAGTTTCTAAAAATAAAGAAATAATATCTCGAGGGTTAAGCGGAAACGGGGAATTTTGATGACCTTATGAATCATGTCATTAAGAATTTATATCTAGATTACGAACGACAGAACGACCCTGAGCATTTATCACAACAATGATGGTGACGTTGACTTAGTTCTTGTTTTGTTTCGGTCGAGTTCCGTTTAGTGAGTCAAGCTCGTTTTTCTCCCTTTTTGTTTCCGTGGATAACAGGATCCTTTGTTGGCGATTAGTGAAGGGCTCAATGGCTTGATTAATTATGAAGTTTTGCTTAATTTTTTATGACTCAGCGGACTAACGAAGTGTTACAAAATGTTGTAAGTGACAATCTATGGAACCTATTGTAATTTCTTAGAAAATAGTCACGTATATTTACAATAGGTCAGATTGTCTGACAGGTCACTATGTCTGCTTGGTTGTTCAGTCACGATTTGATCAGAATCTCTCTGGGGCCCATTTCTCGAAAGCTTGTAACATGTATTACAAGCGGAAGCCCTTATCTAATGAATAATGTCAAAAAGAGACTTCCACTTGTATTACAAGTTACAAGCTTTTGAGAAATGGGCTCCTGGACGTTCCGATTTCGATAGACTATCTGTTAATGGCTAAACCCCTTATTCATTATGTCTCCAAACTTAACAAGCCGCTAAGTAAGTGTTGTTTGTCTCTTTCGGTCGTATCAACTATCAATGTTTATAAAACGGAAAGATACAACAATACTTAGCGGCTTGCTAAGTTAGGAGACGTTTATGAATAAGGGGGTAAAAGTATTAATTAGACAGTAACGTCCTATACTGATTCGCCCGCAAGACTGTCGTGTTACGTTTGTGCTTGGAGTGCTGACTGCTGTGGTCTAAAAACAAGTTCTCGGTGCCTTATATATTACATTGGCAGTAGATATTTAAACAGCTGATGAGTACAAAAAGGTTCAGTTCGACATTTAATTTCCCCTATATTCCCACGCAGTTACCAAAAATACCTACCGATGTCAATCCATATCCATACCCATCTGGGTATTAGCTGTTTAAATTCTTAATTTCTTCAAAACAGTTCAGCTTTTACCTAATCTGTTTTTGAAAAGATAACTGAAATAAGGTGTTATTTACGTATTTATTATACCATTTATACCTATGCAGTTTAAATTTTTATAGTAGGTTCGTGTCTGTGAACACAAACAGTTTTTACGTAGTTTTCAGTTAGGATTCCTAATCAAGTAATCAGTTTAGTTGGATGGGTGGCGACGTCCATCCTCGGATGGATTCCTTTAACACCTTCGCTGCGGCAATTAGTTTAACTCTTAACTTAATTAACCATACTTTGTAAGAGGTCGAAAGACCCCCTACCGCATTAAGCGTGTTAACTAGAAAACATTTTAATAATACTCAAAGGAGCTCTGTCATAAAAAAAATAATGGTTGGAATGCCAATTTTTGGGATATGCACCTACTACCAGCTAAATATAAGTTATTGTTACTTTATTGTTCATATTAATTTTTAATATAAAATTCCAACCAAAGCAAGTACACAGTGGGCCTCCCGGCGACACGACCGCAAGCAACAGGAGAATTCCATTACAAACTTGAATTTATCCAGTAACCCAATCAAATATTAAACGTGTCCCCTTTGCGCAATTAAATTACGATCTCCGATATGCGTAAACATTCAGATTATCCGGAAGCGAACACTTCTTAAAATTCATCAGTTTCACTCGACACTGAAGCAAGCAGAACTCTGATTCATTTGGTTGTAACAATAACAAAAACTGCCCCACAGTAATAAAATATCGTCTTGCAGTTCAGCCGACAACCCTCGCAATTTTATTGTATTTTTCGCTGCGGGGCGGGTGTACTCGGGCGACCCACCAGCGCAAGGGAAAACACGATCCTTGCCCTTAGTAAATCGCCATTTTCATAAATATTACTGAGAATACTAATTAAAACCACATCTAATTCATACATACCCTCAGAAATTCAGATAAACTGGCAAATTATTGTATTGATTTGATCACATGTGTACACAAATAGTCTCATTAAATTCAATGTGTGAATAATGACTGAACACAATACTTTAAATATTCTTATAAAACAGAACTGCGTTCAAAGCACTGAACATAATTAATATAAATCACAAAAAATGTTTGGTCGTCACGATTTTTTAATTTCAATCCTGACAGGTCTGACACAAACAACACAACAACGCCCGGCCGAAGACAGACTGACATATCGAATCGAAATTCAAATCTCGATGACCGAACCAAAAACGGGAGTGAATGAATGGTTCTTTCTTAGTTGCCAGTATTACACTAGTTTGCAGTAGTCTCGTAGTAGTTAAGGTATCAAGTAATAGAGGGCGCTATTACTAGGATCAAGTAGTGCCACCTAGCGGTCATAATAGAAACTTTTCAGTGTTACCATTATAATAAAATTTACCAAATTTGTACGGTAAATAAATCAAAACATATTTTCCCATTTCTAAACGTCATGCTCCCCGGCAGAACCACCAGGGTCGCGTTTTATAAAGTTACAATTTACAATTTCGCTGTTTGCCTCTCTAACGCACGCACATATTGGCTAGAAAGAGAGGCAAACAGCGAAATTGTAAATTGTAACTTTATAAAACGCGACCCAGAAGTTTAATAAACATGAATATGTCTAAAAAAATCTACATTATATCTACAAAATTCTACGACCAGTCGGAAAAATTCTACATGCCTAGTTTTCTTATAAACCTTGTTGTAAAGTGGTTCTGCCGCAGAGCATCTTCCCAGCAGAACCACTATGATATTTTTCTTATTACAAGTACTATTGACGCATTTATGATACCATATAATTCTACATCAATTCTACAGGTATCTAGTTTACTTGATCTCTCACTTTATTTTGTATACACGAAGTTACGACATTTCGAAAATTTTACTATAAACAATTTTCTGAGCGCCTGCACACAAGATTGTAGCAAATTATGTGTACGTATATTGTATTGTTGTATTTCTGTTGAATTACGCTTTTATCTGGTTTATGAATGTGGGTAGTTATAAGAATGTAGGTAGTTTTCGACACTATGTATAATTACAATAACTTTAGTAGAATAAAATTAGCGATGACTTGGTTTCGAATCCATGCCAGCATTTTATACGTACACATAATTTGCTACAATCTTGTGTGCAGGCGCTCAAAATTGTTTATAGTAAAATTTTCGAAATGTCGTAACATCGTGTATACAAAATAAAGTGAGAGATCAAGTATACTAGATACCTGTAGAATTGATGTAGAATTATTTGGTATCATAAATGCGTCAATAGTACTTGTAATAAGAAAAATATCATAGTGGTTCTGCTGGGAAGATGCTCTGCGGCAGAACCACTTTACAACAAGGTTTATAAAAAAACTAGGCATGTAGAATTTTTCCAACTGGTCGTAGAATTTTGTAGATATAATGTAGATTTTTTTTGACATATTCATGTTTATTAAACTTCAGGTGGTTCTGCCAGGGAGCATGACGTATTTCTAATCACAAGTGGCAATGAAACATAGGTTTGTCTACTCGTCGACTTTAATGTCTGATTTCAGATTATGTACGCAAAATTATAATCATAAACATTTACGTCGAGTTCGCTACTCCACTATAATGAACTCATTATACAACACTGTAGGCAACTATAAACAATAGTACATTGTGCATCATAGGCGGAGGGCTTTTATGACTCAAGTTAGTATTCCGCTTACTGACCGTGATGCATACAATGTTTTTCATCACACTTGCCAACCAAAAAATAAGTTTTAAGACAAAATATTATTAAATGACGTACTGACATTTCTATTACTCCCTAGGGAATTTTACTTTTCTATTACTCCCGCTACGCGCGCAAGCCATGGCGCACTTAGACAGCAAGTGTGATGAAAAGAATTTGACTAATCGGGTACTAGCAAAAAAGACGTCAGCGAGCGGTCATCTCAGATAACGCACTTCATTTCGGCGTATTTATTTTCATTCACATTTTCATTTCATATTTAGGTATTTATTTTCATGATTTAGATTTGTTTACTTATTTTTATTGACTGGTAGAAAAAGTACATAATAGTGTATTAATCATTAAAAGTTATAACCATATACTTTATTTTAAATTAATCAATTCCAGATTGCAAAGTAAAACAATTTGACCGTAATAGAAGAACAAAATCTAATCTCAGCCTCCTTAGTAAATTTTAATGTAAATCTTATTATAGTATGTGTAGGTATACTCTATACTCTAATCAGTTTGTCAGTAAAGTTGTAAAATGCACTGGCACGTCCGTCGCGCCTTGCTTTTCCTTAAGTTAATCCTAGAGGTATTCTCCTTGTAAGGAGCTCGAACTTTAGATGCCGTTGAAAACGTCTTCCATATCTTGCTTAGTTGCGGCCAGCTGACCTGCAACAACATCAGCATTACCTACCATGCTGACGTGAGTTCGGACTTCGAGTGCAGCGGGGTGGCGTCATTATTTGCAACACGGAAACTAGACGACTTGGTAATACCAACCAGGTTTTCATTTTTGAAATTAGACACCCACCACTGGCCAAGTAGGGACACTATTACGCAAACTAATCACGTTGCGTTACTCAGCAATAGATACATGGGCTATTTCTAATTTCGGAATAACTTCATACACATTCATCAGCCCCGACACGGAGACCGATGGCTATACGGAGCATGCAAGGGTCAATGAAAGGCCAATATTGGGCGAAGGGTAGGCATTGAGCCACTGCCCAGATTCTGGCTTGGAAACTGCAAGAAGCCTTGCGCGAACCTTGCCAGATGAGGTATCAATCAGGGATTTGAGGTTGGCGGCCGAGGATATGTTATCCCAAGCCCTTTGCATTGCATGTGGGATATTGAGGGAATAATCGGATTTGGTCCAGCCCGCCAGGCATCCTTGGCTTCATCAAGGCACGCGATCTCACAGTTTGTTGCTGAAAAGGCTAAGATTTTTCCTACGAGATCTGACGAGCCATGAACTGAAGACAAGAATGCAGGCAAAGCTATACTAGCAATTTTTCGTGTTCCAAGACCACCAAATCTGATTGGCAGGGGTCCAAGCTTGCTCACTGAAATGAACATTAAGAAATAAGAATGCATTCGAGTTGAGACTTTAGAAGGCAGTCAATGGGTTGGGTGACTACTGTACTAACTATAAATATAATTAACTCACGTTTATTTAGAGTCGCCGGGCTCTCCGCGCGTAGTGATGTGCACAATTGCACATGAGTTCAACGCGGCAAGATTTCTTTCAGTTTGAGGGTAAAAATACATAGAATATTGGCAACACAAAAAAAATCTCTATGTTGGTATTACCGTATCTCATTATACGTAATCTAGCTAACTTCACAATCTGGTCAATTGACAGTAGACCAATCACGTTATTAGGTACGAAAGCTGCTCCATGATTATTGGTTAAATTTATTTGTTGATCAAAACACTGTCGATCAAACCTAACTTCAGTTTAGTTGTGTTGTCTTGTCAGAAGAATTGTCATTTTCGACACTTTAGAATACGTCAAAAAATGGAGGAGGAACGTCTTTTCGACGAAAGGGTTTCTATTAGGGAATCGGCTCGACCCCTAAAAAAATACGGTAGCACCTGCAACCATATGAAAAGGCACGAAGAATATATCAAACATGTTATGGCCAAGGGAGATACGTTGCAGGGGATAGCTCTAAAATACGGTGTAACTGTAAGTGCGGACGATCTCAATCAAAAGTGTTATTATCTCGTTTATATTTGAGGTCTTGAATGGATAATTAAGTGATTGTGTTCTCGGTTGGTTTCAGACGGAGAAAATTAGGAGAGCGAACCGTTTGTTTGCGTCGGACAGTTTATTTTTAAGGGAATATCTGTTGATACCTGTGACCAAAGATTCACCTTTCTACGAAAGTGGCGAACGAGTGTCGGAGCCCGCACCACCGAATCACCGAGCCTCGATCGCCGGGATGCCGACGAGAGACTTCTCTCCGGGCAGTCCGGACGAGAAAAAGAGTTTCGACGAGTTTCTGAACAGGGTGGACTCTTCACTGGCTAATATCAAGAAACATGTTGAGAAGACTAAGGAAAATAGTGAGTAAGTACCTGACCATAATTATATTACAGATAATATCACTATTATCAGTTACATTTCAACTTGATGTGGTAAATATGTTACTACATGCAATCCTATTGGAATTTATTAATTTAAATGTAAGAAAGAGTTGAGTCTAATATATATCAGTCATATGGTTGTCTCCATATGTGTTTAATTATAAGATATAGGTATACAATCATGAGTAGGCTTAGGACTTTTCATAGCATATCATGGTTCTAAAATCCTTGGAGCCGCTATGTGTAAAATTTTCGAAGTCAAAGTCAAAGTAAATTGTAATATTAAATATAATTATTTATACCTACTGTCACATCGTTACTGAATTAATTTTAATCAAACGTAATTAATTTTTTAAAACCGAACATGTTTTCATAAAAAGTGCATACGAAATTAGTTACCTATATCAGAAACCATAAAAAAACTAGATAATTAGTGTTCAAAACAAACTAGGAAAGTCTTAAATCGGAAATAGCGAAAGTATCATGTTGTTTTTCTCGAAAGTTTCGAATCTTTCGTATAAATTACATGTAACTTCCGAACAAGAAACAAAACTGACGTTACCTTTGAAGTAAATAAATAGACTTCACGTTGACATCACATAGAGCATAGATTTATGATTCCAATTTATAAGTATTTTATCATAATTTATAATTTAAACTGTATAGTCAGCTGATATTGAGATTTAGTCTGAGCAAAATGAAAAGTCACGTGTTTGTACGAAAGCCAATACATTGGGAGTATCATAATTCAATAAAATAATAAACGTAAAACACTGAAAGATGAGAAAGGTTAAATCGAAGCTCTGTAACGAAAGATACTGTATTTTTGTTCTTGATTTCGATGACATTCGAAATTATGAAATCACGTTCGATTTTTAAAATAAATTACGTTCGTATTTAAATATTTATCACACGGGTTACTCACGTAATTTAAGTCGATAATTGCTCGATGTGTTTCGATCCATTTCAACATGTTTCATTTGAACATGTCGAGCAATTATCGACTTAAATTACGTGAGTAACCCGTGTGATAAATATTTAAATATGTTTGAGTCTCACGTTAGTTATAATTCTAAAATTACGTTCGATTAAAATTAACTTAAATAAAAATTAACGATGTGACTGTAGGTATAAATCATTATATTTAATATTACAATATACTTTGACTTTGACTTCGAACATTTAACACATAGCGGCTCCAAGGATTTTAGAACCATGATATGCTATGAAAAGTCCTAAGCCTAATCATGAGCTAGATAGATGGATATAAAATTAATTAAATTAATATTTACACCAATTTGAAACATTACTTTAAATAGTTACTAATTAGACTACCATTCTACTATAATTTTACAATTGATCTTATTTCCAATGCAGATATCTATAGAATATAGATGATAATCCTTTATAATAATTTCACTTGATACCATCAAACTCACCTGACTTGTCTCTTTTTTTTTAAACATATGACCAAAGCCAACATTGAAATGGCTTATAGGTCAGACAATACTCTTTGTTAACTGCATGGCTCTTGGAACCCTCCTTGGAAATTCCTGTAAGGGTATTTAACTGTGTGATGAATGACAAGATAATAAGAAATGTAATTGAATCTCTAAGTATGTACATTATCACCAAGTATTCACTCAATTAAGTAACTACTCTAGCTTCTTTTTATTTATTGAAAGTCACCATCTGACCACAAAAGCTATTCATCCCTTCTGGCTTTCTACTGTAAACTTCAAAATTTGTACATTTCAAGCCTTTATCGGAGTCACTCCAACAAAGGTGTTAATAGTATGTGACACGAATGCTCAAAATTTGTTTAGGAAATGGATAGCAAGATTCCATCAGTCTTATTAACCCTTTAACGGGCAAGACTCGAAAAAATCGTGGATTCCATCCTCAACGCCATTTTATACTACGAAAAATTCTGTACAAGAAAAAAATACAAAAAGGTAGCGCTACAGGGTGGTCGTTTTTGAGACTGGTGCCCTATAAAGGGTTAATTTCATTGCTCCTTAGATCTTTTGCTAATATGTTAGATACTGAGATGCCTAGGAGGTATTATCTCAGTATCTAACTTATTGTCTTCATGAGGTATATTACTTTCAGGTGGTATTTGCATATGATTTATCACTACATAGTAAAGTAGTAATAGTTAAACAAAGTCACTGTTGCTTTCTGTCTGTCTCTATTGTATGCTGAAATCTTTAAAATGTGCATCCAAATATGAATAATTTTTTAAATAAGACTTATTCTAGAGGAAGCTTTTAGTATCAGTATTGCACCCATACAATGCCAGGGTGGGTTGCTAGTATAGTAATCTATGAAATAAGCTGTATTCTACTTAAATTTACTTAGCTGAAAGTGTGCTGCCTATTTCCAAAGTTGGTAAGTACGAGCATCTTTGTCACTCTAATAATGCTTGCATTTGAATGACAGAGCAAGAAGATCGAAATATACAACTTTTTATGTTCACAGTAGGTTCCTTGTACTCTGGCATGTATACAATTGTAGTGGTTGTGTAGTTCCGAACCGGTCTGATATGGTGATGTGTGTAGGAGCTGATAACAGCTTTATTTGACTTTTGGCGGCTATTTACATTGCAAGATAATTTTATCTAACTGCCGAGTATTACCAAACATATTATTAAAATAATTTGGAGAGATAACATGTTTGACTGATGTACTATATACTAATTTGAGGTATGAGCCACTCTATACCCTGTTGCAAGGAATAATGATTTGTATATGGACAATTTGTGGCATAGGGTTGCATCATTTTGCCGGCTTCGAATATGATCACGTGTTTTAGTTCTTGGATCTTACATTAGTAAAACTTTGTAGCCGTGTGATGACGGCAGCAAGAATACATTTGTCACCACCCCAATTCTCCCCGCGGGTGTCGTAAGAGTCGACTAAGGGATTGAAGTGTCACTGAGCATTCTTTGATTATAAGATTGAAGATGGGCAGCAGCGTCATCATACGGGACACATTACTGCGATCGCCAATCCATTTGCGATCCGATTTTACATTTACCTACTAATGCGTCTATACGCATGGTTAATAGGAGAGGCTTACGTCCAGCTGTGGGCTGAGATAGGCTGATGATGTTGATGAAAATATTGACGTTTAGTTTTAGCCTGTCGATATTTAATTGGTATCTCGGCTACCATCATTGGTATCATTGGTATCTTGGCCGTGTGGTGACGGCAGTAAGAATACATTTGTCACCACCCCAACTCCTCCTGCGGGTGTCGTAAAAGGCGACTAAAGGATTGAAGTGTCACTGATCATTATTTGATAAAAGAATGATGATGGGCAGCAGCGTCATCAATCCATCATAGTGGACACATTACTGCGATCGTCAATCCGCTTGCCCAGCGTGGCGATTATGGGCATTTACCTCCTACTACGCCTATACGCATAGTTAATAGGAGAGACCTACGTCCAGCAGTGGACTATCATAGGCTGATGATGATGATGATGATAATCTCTGCTACTCCTCCAGGACAATTTTTCGCGCATTCGAGAATGTTTCACTATTTTGAGGAGCCGGTATTTGAAATCACGATCATGACTGTACAGCGCAGGCATTTCGTTATGGACTTGTTCACCCAGCGATTAATCCTTTGTAGTATTTTTTTTGCATCCTGTACTTTATAAACGGCAGCGTTTTTTAGTTAGCTATAGATGGAAGGTTTTGTGATCTCGTGACTGCCAAGTGTCAAGGCCGTTCTGCACCGCGCTGTTACGTATCGCTACTTTCTACAGGTCACATGACTTTATACTTTGTTGGGTTCTATGCGATTATTCAGTCGCAACAATCAAGTCATTACCATTCCCAAATTATTGACGAACTGCGTATAAATAGTGGAGTTATTTTCGATTATCTTGTAGCA
Organism: Thaumatotibia leucotreta; assembly: GCA_025490895.1. NCBI lineage: Eukaryota > Metazoa > Arthropoda > Insecta > Lepidoptera > Tortricidae > Thaumatotibia > Thaumatotibia leucotreta. The sequence continues at coordinate 5,132 of JALPQI010013811.1, read as the reverse complement.
GACGCATGTTTGTCTGCTATTCTGGCATAATAGTCTCGTTTGCTTTTATAAAACGGTAAATAAAGTGGTGATGGTAAAAAAACAAAAAAAAAACGCGTAACAAAATCGCATAAAAACACCACCGTGTTATAATACTTATAATGATGAAACTCGTAAAAAAGGATATTACTATTGTCATTTTGTAAATGAAAAAACAACAAACCTAATGCAGTATTATCGGCATTACTATGTCTAAATAAAAACCGGCCAAAAGCATGTCGGGCCAAGCTCAGTATAGGGTTCCGTAGTTATTCAAAAATAGCTGGGCCGATTATGTTCGAAATTGTTTGATTTTAAAGTACTCTATAAGCCCACTATTCATGATTTTTTTCATATTTTTTGGACCTACGGATCAAATAAAAAAAAATCATCTCCACTTCACTAGTTGGAGAGGTGCCCGAAAAAAGAAAGTTTGCCATTTTGGCTACGGAACCCTAAAAATAGTTATGCGTTGACATCGCTCTACTTGTAAAGGTGCATTTAGACCAAACGAGCATTCGCTCATTCTATCCCCCACTCTACGAAATTAACGAATTTCGACGAATCACGTTTTGTGTAACGAACGAATTTCGTAGAGTGGGGGGTAGAATGAGCGAATGTTCGTTTGGTCTAAATGCACCTTAAAACATATTCAAAACAAAGCATTGAACTCTGTTGTAAAGTCGATTCCATAAATATTAAAATACTAGCAACCGGCCCCGGCTTCGCATGAGTGCAATATTAATAGTATAAGACTCTTCCTCTTAAATCACTCTATATCTAAAACCCCATCAAAATCCATTGCGTATAGTTTTAAAAAATTAAGCATACATAAAAATTTGGACAGAGAAAGCGACTTTATTTTAAACTATGTAGTGATGAAATGTGTACATTATTAGGCAATATTAGTTGTTTGTTATCCCTAAAATAAATAAAATAAAAAATAAAATAAAATAAAATAGGCAGAGATTGCGAAAAACTAAATTGCTTCCCGGAACAATGATTTGAACTAGTAATAGTTATTACTAAGTATGTAATAAGTATGTAACAAACCAATCATAAAAGTCCTAGTGATGACACTGATGTCCCGAGGTAATGTAGTTCGGGTAACTATGTGTAAGCCAAACGGAAAGGTACTTGTCACGGTGTTTAAAATTGGCTTTATTATTTGAGAACACTTAAGGTCTATTTTAAGAGTCGTGACAAGGTACCTGTCCATTTGCACTGACACATGTTTTTACGTAGTACGGTTCATTATACAGATCCACTACAGTTAACACTATACCTTACCAATAGGTAATACTATATTCTTACCTATAGGTAATACTATATTCTTACATATATGTAAACCTTATTGCAACCATAGAAGGTCTACATTAGGTCAGTTAATTCCAGTAGGTACGTATACGGGTGGATGTTTGAATAGGTACTTACACGAGTGTTCCTTAGTTTCTAAACTAGGTACTGAGGTGATTTGATTAATGATGTGTCGATCGATTCGTTTTTATGAACGGTGCGACATGAAGACTACATTTTTAACCGATTTACAAAACCGAGGTGTTTCTATGGATATTTCATAGGTAGTCGCGTTGAGTTTAGGTATGCGGAGGATTCCATACTTTCCATAGGAGTTATTATTTTCTTACCAAAACATTTCTATCTGCTTTTATTACATTTACATTTCAAATTCCAACTATCAATTTATCAGGCGATAGGTAAATAGGTATTTTTACGTTCTCGAAACTGCAATAAAAGATAACTGGCGTCGTCACACTGCGCCAAATCTTCAGTTAGTTGGCGGCTCATGAAGTACCTTGAACGGGCCAGTCAATAATCCGATACGATAGGTCATAGTCATAACCTGCAGACACTTTAGTAACATTTACATGTATATCATTTACACGTAAGTAATTAAGTAACCACATGAAATGACTACGATCATTAATTTTACACCTAAATCTTAGTCGGTAGTGACCCGGTTCGAAGTCGGCGAGGGTATCTCTTGATTGCTTATAAATAGATGGTCGGCTTCTATTCTATGTCGGTGAATCAACTTTTTTTTGTTCGTTATTACCCTGGTTACGATCACCTGACTCACACTGGTTTTATCCAAAATGATGCTACTTAAACTGAACATGCATTTTTTAGGCGTTAAGCCCTTTCCTTAATGGACCACCTACAAACATGAACTAGATGCATTGTTTGCAAAAGTTGCTTCAGTCATGCAATTATTTGAGTATTTAAGGCTTGCTCCATGCTACTTGCTTGGCTTAGCTACTACTGGGACTTGGTCGATTTGTGTAAGATTGTATTTATTGCTAACATTGATCTAATGTCATAGGAAAAATGTGACTCATGTTCACTAAGCGACAACAGTTTCCTTTTCTGCAGGTTGCAGATAAAAAACGTTTAAAAGTAAACACAACTTTGTTGGAATCTGGTTCTGTTACTTTTGTTTAAATATGGGCATTTGCTAACTATCTACTGATTTCTATTCTTGTATTTACTTTAGTCCAGGACATGTTTAGGAACTAGACCGTCTAGTACAGTGGGAATGGGATCGCTCACAAATATCTGAGCAGGATGCTTAGCCAAGTTGTCAATCGCTAACGCTTAGTAGCGTATCGTAGTTTTCGCTCTCTGTCACTCTTTCATATTAGTGCGACTAAGGCACTGGTCTCACCGCGAGCTACTAAGCTATGAACTATCGGCTATAAACACGAACAAAAGATACGCTCTCCCGTGTAAATAAAAGAGACACGGCGATACTCGCCCGGCGGTGATAGCTGATAGCTGGGCGAGTATAGCCGTGTCTCTTTTATTTACACGGGAGTGCGTATCTTTTGTTCGTGTTTATAGCCGATAGTTCATAGCTTAGTAGCTCGCGGTGAGACCAGTGCCTAAGACAATAGGCATGATGACTGGCAAGTCAAATCAGCATCTTTTTTCGAACTGTCAAAACGATCACCACTATGGAATTTTATATGAAATACTCAAAAGTGACGTCACGTTTGAGTACTGCCAAATGACCTACTCTTTTAAGTTCTTTTCAATTTATTAAATAGAAGTTCTGTACAAAAATTACTGCAATCTACATCTTAGTAATTATTTCTTCGTTTATTATGTCGTGCATAATGTTAAATAATTTATTTTAACTACAGTCATCATCCCTATTAGCTGCCTTTCGTTTACGATTGACGATTAAGCGTTAGCGATTTAATATTATCCTGGCGTTACTCATGCCCCAAACGTCAAGATAATATTAAACGTAACTTTACACGATTTAGACCCATTTGTCGTTAGAAGATTATGGTAAGTCACATGGTACGTTCAATTCAATTAAGGCTTGCGTTGTAGATACTATGACTATAATGTAAAAGAACCAACGTCAGCGTGTCGAAATAAAGTGCGCCTCGCCTAAGTTGACAAGCACAACACCGCAAAGCTAGACACACAAGATTATCGGTCTGCTGTGTAGAAACTTTGATAGCTTACCTCTTTGTGTGGCTAAATTATGAAATTCTTAATATGCCTGTTTGATACGCATAATTTTAGGTACCTATCTAGTTGGTTTAGGATGTTAATTGTTCAATCTTCAATTTACATTTTCCTCATAATCTAAATAAATCGACTATAGGGAATATTGCCTTGATGTTTTCTCATGTAAAATAATGAAGTCGACTCATTTGGTTGTGTATTGTAGGTTTTACCGTTCAGTTACGAATCGATTTTGGTTGGCGTATATGTCATAGTACGTTTCCCGTTATAGGTACCTAATAGGCACCTATGTTCGGTTCGGTAAACCCCGAAAACTAAATTTAATAATTTACTTATATTATAGTTTACATTATTCATTTAATGCGCCGCGTGGGGACGGCAATATGAATACATTTGTCGCCATCCCAACTTCTTCCGTGGGTATCGTAAGAGGTTGCTAAGGGATTGCAGTGTTACTGACCTTACATTTTTAGAAGATTGATGATGGGCAGCAGCGTCATACTGGACACACTACTTCGATCGCCAACAAGAGAGGCTTAAATCGAGTGGACTGAAACAGTCAGGATGATTATGATTCATCCATTTCATTATCCTTCGATCGAGTGATACGAAAATTCAATCCCATTTTAATAGCACTTCCATACCTATCGTATCATAAATCGATTGCGATAAAAACACAATAACATTCTATCCCGCCACGGGATGCGGTTATCATAAAAACTGTTTGCGAAACGCCACTGGTCTTAGTTAAAGTTTGTTGAACCCGTCTCACGTGCTCCTATTGTTTACCTCGAGACCGGCTGGCTAGTTTAAAGTTGTCTTATATATGAAAATAGACCACGTCTTATATATAGTCGTCTATGCGAACATTGGAATTAGTCTCTATGCTTTGAATTCGGAAAAGTAGATAATAAATCTAGAGCAAATCGTCGCTTATAGTACAAAACCTTGCAAGTCCGTCACGTACATACAATTGGAACATTAAGCCACACTTTGTCATAGTGACGTTTACAATGTCGCCGCGTGATAGATTTTCCATCTTTTACTAACTATATGAACAAAAGAGGGATGGACAGTCTATGTCGCGGCGACATATTGTCGCACTGATCCTGTGCTAATCCTAAATATATGTCTCATAATAGCTTAAATTTAATCTTTTTTTTTATTATACGCGCTGATGTTATTGCATTAATATGCGACTAAATGCAATAATTAAATTCCTCGCATTATTAGCCAATAGAATCATGGAGTAAATAATAAACGTAGAGTGCGTAAGACATACAACTCGGCGTGGTATGCGATACTCATGTTAAGTTCTGGGAGTTCTAAAAATATCTGAACATTCACTCAACCGCCTTGACAAAAGAGGCTTGATCAGATACTTGTGAGCACTCTGACCACTCCGATATAATATCTGAAGGCAAAACAAAACAGATCAACTATTATTGTTTCTCTTTATTTGTGTGTCAGTTAATTCTGTCCTCGACTGCACAATAACTGTATCAGTAGGCTTAGCACAGGATTAGTGCGACAATATGCCATCCACCCATCTTTTATTCATATAGTTAGTAAAAGACGGAAAATCTATCTCGCGGCGACATACTGACATACCAATC
>JALPQI010013810.1:0-31003 GCA_025490895.1 Thaumatotibia leucotreta | reverse complement strand
ATCGTAAAAGTTGTCAAGATTAATGTAACCAATTATTTACAAAATATGTTATTTTGCTAACTGGAGCAAAATGACAGAATACAACTTCGATATTTAGAATGCACATAATACAGTTGGTAACAAAATACTTAGCTGTGGATACAGGATCGGCAACCACTGATTCTAAAGTAAAGTATACATAATTTATAAAACTTAAACAAACAACACTGAGACTGTTGCAAGACTGCAGGATAGGTGTCCTGCCTTCTCCCAGGCTATACTCGAAGTGTCTTCCATCCTCCAACATCTCTCTTAGGAAAATTCTTTACAAAGTTATCTAATCACTACTTATATCTATTTCCGACTTTATTAATATTAACATAAGGTTTCGGCTCTCGAAACAGCCCTTCGCAAGGTAGTTCCCACGGCGCAAGCGGCGGTGCGGCGGGTGGCGGTTATCGTGCCTACCCGGGTTCACTGCCAGATGTTCGGAAAGGTCGGCAAAATTCAAAAGCGCAACAGTACATGCCGTCTAAAAAAATATGCAATTAGGGGTTTGATGGGCTTGTTTCTTAAAAATACCCATTGTCTTTTATAAGATAAAGAAATACAATATTATTTTATTACGTTATTTATCCGAAACAAGTCACTATCTTGCAACCTTTTATCTATTAATGGTTTAGAAAGTGTAGGTGTAATTTTGGTGCCAGCTATTATTATAAGTAGGAAGACATATCCCTATAAATAATAACCGTGTGTATTATCCATGGGATATGTTGCCATTACAAATGGAAGCTGTTACTTTTAAAGATGCCCATTGGACGGTTGACTGGTGATAATGGTGTTTGACTTTATGCCCGTCATTTGTTTTAGAAATGTTGGACCTTCTTTGGCTGTTGTATTAAGGGTGGATTTATAGAACTAACTAGTTTATTTTGACTTTTTTCTGAAAACGTTTAAAGCAAACTCAAACTTGTTACAATACTTTTCACTACTTTAATCCAATTATTTTTAGTTTCGGATCTGCATTTAGGATATTATACAGGATGTTTCCTGGGTCACTTAAAAACTCGTACATACTGTAGATAAGTCATCATGATTATCATGAACAACTTTTAGTATAGGGCAAGTGCCGAAATTGGAAAAAATCACTGTCCCATACAAAATCATGAGATAACGTAACCAATGTAGGTATATGAAAATGTCTATTGCGAGATTATTATCGACCCAGGAAAAACAGTATTAAGACTGTATCGATAATAAAAATACAACTTTATAAATATGTTAATATGCTCAACGAGCTATGGAGAAGGCTATGCTTGGAGTTTCTCTGCGTGATCGAATCAAAAATGATGAGATCCGTAGGCGAACTAAAGTTACTGACATAGCCCTCCGGATTAGCAAGCTGAAGTGGCAATGGGCAGGCCACATTGCACGCTAAGCATTTGCTTGGCGTGCAATGTCAATGAGGTTGAAAAATGCTCAAGTGGAGACCACGGCTAGGCAAACGCAGCGTAGGACGTGCACCCACAAGATGGACAGACGACCTTATGATGGTCGCCGGGACACGCTGGATGCAGGTCGCATTTAACCGGTACATGTGGAGGTCCAGAGGGGCGGCCTATGTTCAGCAGTGGACTTATTATGGCTGAGATGATGATGATGAAATATTTTTAATATAGATTTAAAATGTTATAGTCCCTTGAATAGGTAGGTATACACGTATTGTGGGAAGAAGATACATAAAAGTTTCTAAGGGCACCCATAAAGTTTGTTATTGTGTACTTATTGTATCTTAGTTCACAAGATAACATTACTAAAATTCTTAAACACAAGTGCACCCTTCTACTTTTCTCGTTTCCTATTATTCATTAGCACATAAATAAAACTGTTCTACACTCACAAGCAAACTGGTAATTTTACATGGTAAATTCTTGACAAAGAGGTCCGTTTCTGTGGGGTAGGGTGTACGAGTAGGAGAGCATAAACCTAAAGCATTAACTTTAGATTGCAATACAGTGAAGTGTGCCATACTTTTATAGCAGAATTAGGGGGCATTACACGAAACGAAGAACCAAATTTATTATATCAACTATTCAGCAAGAAAAGCAACCTTAATATTATATTAATAAGGGTTTTTGAATTGTATTTTTAAGATGGTCACCGCTTTCTGTTTATGAGGAGGTTTAGTAGGAAAATATCCCTTTTTTATGAGGTAAGAATGGCAAAGCTTATGTATGGGAGGTTATTAAAGATTGTTTACTTAGTCACGTTGAAAGAAGTTTGCATATTTTTGTGTGGATGATAGTGAGACAGAATAGATAACTGTTTTTATCAGCAGTTTGTCAGCCTCCGTGGCCTACTTGGTTGTGACGTGACCCTGCCTACGAAGCTGGAGGTTCCGGGTTCGAATCCTGGCGGAGCGTTATTTGTGTATTTATTTATCACAAATATTTGTTCATGATTATGGCTGTGTTTGTATTTAAGTCCCTATACGTGCCCCATACTTAAATAAATAAATATCTTGGGACATCTTACACAAAACGACCCAGTCCCACGGTAAGCTCAATTAAGGCTTGTGATGTGGGTACCAGGCGACGATATACACGGTGGAATTTTATCGGTGAACAGGAACCCATTTTTCTAATTCAGTAATCGATGGCGGTCACGTTTATGTAGTACTTAAGTGGAACCAAGTTTTTTTTTAGCATAACAAATTTTTATGTTGAAATTAAACTTTAATTAAAATTTATTGTCACCCTACTAATGGTTTAGTCTGAAAAGTTTAATATCTCTTTTCAAACTATCAGCCATGCATCGCTCTTATTTTACAGAGGAATAGAGTCTATCGTAAAAATTAAAGCATGTGAGTGGTTATTGCTCTTTTATGTTTTAAATTTCTATGCCTGATAGTTTGAAAAGAGGTATTAAACTTTTCAGACTAAACCATTAGTAGGGTGACAATAAATTTTAATTTCAACATAAAAAAAAATTATGCTAAAATAAACTTGGTTCCACTTAAGTACTACATAAATGTGACCCCACATCACGATTACTGAATTAGAAAAATGGGTTCCTGTTCACCGATTAAATTCCACCGTGTATATCGTCGCCTGGTACCCACATCACAAGCCTTAATTGAGCTTACCGTGGGACTGGGTCGTTTTGTGTAAGATGTCCCAAGATATTTATTTATTTAAGTATGGGGCACCTGATACATTCTGAAAACGCATTACAAATCCATTTATATTGAAAACTGTACAATTTATTAATTAAATCTAACTAATTTACCTTACCTGACCTATATCTAAGATTGGCCCTAGTGGCATTGTACCGAGGATGATGGTGGCATTTCCTCGCTGTATCATCATCATCATCATCGTAATATGATGACGATGAATTTACCTAACCTGACCTATAACTAAGATTGGCCCTAGTGGCATTGTACCGAGGATGATGCTGGCATTTCCTCGCTGTATCATCATCGTCATCGTGATAAATGATGACGATGAATTTACCTAACCTGACCTATATCTAAGATTGGCCCTAGTGGTATTGTACCGAGAATAATGGTAGCATTTACTTGCTGTATCATCATCATCATCGTGATATGATGACGATGAATTTACCTTACCTGACCTATATCTAAGATTGGCCCTAGTGGCATTGTACCGAGGATGCTGGCGGCATTTCCTCGCTGAATCGCAATACTGATGCGTTGTGGCAGGAAGTCGCCCGATTACAGATTCGATTTGGGAATTGACCTTATGACTTTTTTTCATAATTCCAATTATGAAAAAAAATGTCTAAATTATGAATAATAAGTCAAGTGCTAATATTATTATAGGTAGGTACAGAAAACTAAACAATAAGTATCTGAACGAGAGAAAGTTTTAGTCCCATGATGACCGAGTAGGGTACATAAGATCTTACCCCCTTATTCCTAAACGTCTGCTAACTTAACAAGCCGCTAATAATTGTCTGCTCCTTTCGGTCTTAATAATGTGTCCATAAGAGCAAAAGGGACAAACAATTATTAGCGGCTTGTTAAGTAAGCAGACGTTTATGAATAAGGGGGTTTGTTTTTGTTATTTTTTTTACTTTTAATGGAGGCTGACAAGGTTAGTACCAGTACGTAACATGTTAACAGAGAATATTTATTTGAACCACGATATTTTGCTCATGTATAAATCTACATAAAATATTATCATGTGTTTTGGAAGAGGAGTTTGTTAATTTTGTTAAATAGTATTTATTTTATCGGGTGACAATATCAAAATTCCTCAAAAATGCAAATTTTCCTAGTCAACTCCATTGTAGGAGTAAGTGTCAGGTGCTTTTGCTGGCAGTCCCAATAGGTGGCACCTCAATACACGTTTGGATGTCATATATTGGGACATTGAAAATATTAACACTCAGTCCATCGATGGCAACTCAAGCTATGATGACGAGTATTGGTACAGCGTCGGGTACTAGTACTTCAACCTTAATAGCGCCGTGGCAGTTAGGAACAGGGTGCATAGAAAAGTTGCCAATCGCTAACGCTTAATCGTTAATCGTAAACGAAGGGAAGCTAACTGTCTTTGTCGCACTAATGTGAAAGAGTGACAGAGAGGGAAAACTACGATACGCTACTAAGCGTTAGCGATTGGCAACTTGGCTAAGCATCCACATATATTATAGTCTCAGAGAATGACCCTTTAGGTCCCCGCTATTTTTGCTACATCCTTTTATATGAATAAAATGTTCCATAGGAAACGTATTATCGATAGAATGGATCCAATTCACACGAAACGTGGTTCCGTAGCTCGTAATAGACGAAATTGGAAAAGTGCAACGTTTCCCATCTCGAAGTTAAACTGAATTTGCTATTGGATTTTATGATTTAAAGGACAATAAGTGACGCTGAGTCATACCTTCTATAGAGTTGGCCAGAAAGTAATCTGATAGAACAGATTTCGTAACCTAGTTGGTAGTGACCCTGCCTACGAAGCTAGAGGTCCCGGGTTAAAATCCCGGCGAGGGCATTATTTGTGTATTATTGTTCCTTGGTCATGGCTGTCTATGTATTTAAGTATCTATATGTATCTATCTATTATACAGTGTGTCTCACCACGTAGAGCCAAGAAAGAAACCCATTAATATTTACATCATACTAAACAACTTTTAGTATGGGGCCAAACCCGAATTCACGAAAAAAATTTTGACAGTTTCATATATTCCTTGCGTGATCATGAACACGTTGTATGGGAGCGTAATTTTTTTTTTCGCGAATTCGAGTTTGGCACCATAGTAAAAGTTGTTTAGTATGATATAAATATTAATGGGGTTCTTTCTTGGCTCTACGAGGAGATACATACTGTATGTATCGTCGCCTGGTACCCACATCACAAGCCTTAATTGAGGTTATCGTGGGACTAGGTCGATTTGTGTAAGATGTCCCAAGATATTTATTTATTATTTATAACAGACATAATTTACCTAATCTACATCATCAGCCTATTCTAATCCACTGCTGGACTTAGCCCTCTCCTATAATCTACTATGCGTATAGGAGCATTTGTTCGCAGTGGAGTGTCCACTATGATGAAGCTGCTTCCCATCATTATTCTTTAATAAATAAATGGTCAATGACACTTCATTCCTTTAAATAGTCGACTATTACGACACTCACGGGAAGAGTTTTTTTTTATGTGACAAAAGTAGACAACAGAACTGAGCTCTCAGCCGACCTGATGGAAAGCAGGAACTGAGGCCTATGGACATAGTGACCAAAAAATCACCTATGCGCTGCCTACCCTGAGGACTTAGATGGATTGCCTCTAATGATTGCCAGTAATTACATCGGCTATCTTACCCCCAAACCGGAACACAGAGTTGTGGTAGTGGGAAATATATTATTATTGTCGCCGCCTCGCTTGCATTACCTACTTATGGTTTGTTATTCACTGAGCAGTCGTATCATTATCACATAGAGCGAGACGCTAATCACAGTATTCGTACCTACCTCCAAATCAATTCTTATGGAAAGGAACAGAAGGGAACGTATTTCAGCTAATTAATTTAAAATCTTTCTCTGTACTTGTTTTCATTTATTGAGGTGTATAATATAGGGTTGGTTGCAAAAAAAATTACATAAACCACTAATTGGAGTTCGAGGCCAAAGAATCTACGAAAATATTGCCACAACAATGAAATGTTCATACAATAGTAATTCCTTATTTTCTAAAAACAGACGTTGAGATATCTTATTTATTGGTAATTTTAATTCTGTAATTTATAGAAACAATATTATTTACTTATTTTCACGTAAATATAAGATATTTTAATAAAAACGGAATTATCCGCAATTATTAGTAACAAAGTTGGTATTGCGCTGGTATCACTTCAGGTGTTAATAACATTTGGTAAAGTAATTTAATTACACATAAAATAAATCCCTATTTCTGCATATACGTTTAGAAAATTGCAGAATAATACATTGTAGCGTGCTTTGTGTTCACATTTCGTATTCGTAAAATTCCTTTGACCTACAAATTTCTTTAGCAGTGCTATAGTTCTCCTTTTAACCATTTAACCATAGGCACTATCTTAATAAATATGGCACGCTGTCGTTTGTGTTCACTGGTAATTTTAATGAAATAAAATAAAACTATGAAAACGGATAAACTCGCGTATATTAACTAATTTTAACTTCATTCCGACGTTTCGAACACTTTACAGGGTTCGTGGTCTGCGGATGACTGACAATGGAGGAAATTTGATAGATCTACCTCCATCAAAATAAGAAAGATAAGTACAAAACTACCCACCAAAGAAAAATTACTAAACCACAGACAATAAATTTTAAGGGTGGATGTACATACAAAATTTGCAAATTAAGCTAGTTATTCATTACAAATATTTTCAGAATGAAGACAAGAGACAAAATAAATAATCTACGCCGGTTCTATCCCTACGCCACTGCCTGAGAAGTATTTCCTTCCTTTGTATGATTGTATTGTTAGGAAGGTATCCCAAAATTGGGACCGGCAAGAAACTCAGCGGGACAACTCTTTTCAAAAAACATTTGTAGTACATCTTAAGATCATCATGCATTAAACCAAAACATACAATTTTGATTAATATGGAAATTTAAAATAATTTTGAAAAAATGTTGCCAGTACTAAAAAGGGGGGGGAATGGTCACCACCGCCAAATACATCAGCCTCACGGTTTATGTCTAGACTGTTCCTTTATCAGATGAACAACTGGATCCCAATCATTCTATTATGTTTGACAAGCCTTTGGTTCTCGTTAAGGAGAAGAGAAACATGCCTAGAATGTTGCGTGAGGCTATTGAGATAATGAAATATCCAAACTTTAATAGAATGGAAAGAAGCTTGTCTCTACCACCAGCTTGGGATCCAGTTGTTCATCTGATAAAGGAACAGTCTAGACATAAACCGTGAGGCTGATGTATTTGGCGGTGGTGACCATTCCCCCCCCTTTTTAGTACTGGCAACATTTTTTCAAAATTATTTTAAATTTCCATATTAATCAAAATTGTATGTTTTGGTTTAATGCATGATGATCTTAAGATGTACTACAAATGTTTTTTTGAAAAGAGTTGTCCCGCTGAGTTTCTTGCCGGTCCCAATTTTGGGATACCTTCCTAACAATACAATCATACAAAGGAAGGAAATACTTCTCAGGCAGTGGCGTAGGGATAGAACCGGCGTAGATTATTTATTTTGTCTCTTGTCTTCATTCTGAAAATATTTGTAATGAATAACTAGCTTAATTTGCAAATTTTGTATGTACATCCACCCTTAAAATTTATTGTCTGTGGTTTAGTAATTTTTCTTTGGTGGGTAGTTTTGTACTTATCTTTCTTATTTTGATGGAGGTAGATCTATCAAATTTCCTCCATTGTCAGTCATCCGCAGACCACGAACCCTGTAAAGTGTTCGAAACGTCGGAATGAAGTTAAAATTAGTTAATATACGCGAGTTTATCCGTTTTCATAGTTTTATTTCATGAGTAATCCTCGCGGTAACCGAAGAAAATATTATTGGTAATTTTAAGTTCTTTACAAGAATTATAAATAGATGTCATATACCAAAGAAAAACGACCAAGATCACCTATGTCCGAGGTGGGGATCGAACCCACGTACTCAGCTTTCGCGGCTGATGCCTGTACCCCTCGGCCACTCCGTCTTAGCAACCACCGGTCAAATTTCTCGGGTATATGCAATCCCTTACAAGGCTAGGCGCCTTTTTCTTTACAAAAAAATGTTGTCATATCAATGTTAGTTAAGAGAAAAGAAAAGTAGTAGATATTTACGTGTTTTTAAGAAAATCCTAGTTGTGACAGCCATATTAAACAGAAAGGCGTAAAAACATTACAGAGGTACATAATATTTTTATTATGAATTATTTTAAATAAATAAATTAAAAAACAAAAAGGTTGTGGAAACCTGAAAACTTTATTTGACAATGACATAAGAGACTTTGACAGATTTGACAATAACGCATCTGTCGTAGTTTCGTTGGCCTCGAACTCCAATGACTGGTATAGTTAAGGCCGGCTGTGTTTCCACCAGAGATGTGCCAGGATGTGTTTCCATACAAATGACACCTCGCTCGAGTCATTAATAGGTGTCCTCCTCAAATACATCCTCTCATATCTCTGGTGGAAACGCAGCCTTATTTAAAACAAAACTGACGATCCCGACAGCTGGGTTACGAAAGCCGAAAAAATTAACTTCGTAACGCAAAAATTATGCCGTTAAGTACCTATTGTTTTCATTAGAGGCCTATTGTTTTCCTTTAACTTTGTACTTGCATATTTTTGCAATCTATCCTAAAGCGTATTTGTTTTGAATTGTATTATTAATTTCTAGCGATTGTCTTACACAACTACAATGCTTAGGTGTCCTGAGATGTCTTTATGTAACCTAGGATCTATGAACAACGTTTTATTGCACGCTACCTTAGTTGCACCCGTATATTGTTGTTGCAACCAGAGACCGTTGCATTATACAAACCGCATTATCATGTTATGACAAAACGCTTAAAAATTGACTGTGAATAATTCCAAAAAATGTCAACATGTTACAATTGGGTTCAGATTAAAAATACAAACATTCTTAAAACTAACTAAAACTAAACTAATAATAACTAAACTTACAACAACTGTAATTTCTTGTATATTTGTCAGGATAATTAGTAAATGTAAGTTTACGCGATTTACCTCCTTTACTAATATATTATTATTATTAGTTAAAATTGTGAAAGTTTAAATCAATATTATATATTATTGTGACTTCTTACATCAGATTATGACACTAAAGGACGAAATTTTAGAATATGGTGATATATAAAGATTTAATATTGGCCATATTAGTATGGGCGCATTATGTCAAATGTCAATTATGTCTATAAAAGTTATATTACCGTAAAACGGGGTAAATAGGAATGGCGGGGTAAATAGGATGTCCTGTTAGGCCAGGACAAACGGTCTAATTTAGAACAACGGATTTTTTCATATGTGTTATTCTAAACTAGACTAGACTAGAAGACTAGTTTACATTCCTATTTACCCCGTTATTCCTATTTACCCTTTTTTACGGTACTTGAATAAAATGTTGCGATCATTGAATTTAAGCCTTGTCACTTGAACATAAAAGGCACATATCCAATACAAGTACTAGTTCAGCCTCGACCACTGGTTCTTTTACCTTATTATTTTTGTTTATTATTATTATCCTTTATTTATCTCTCTTTTTAGGTTCTCTTTAGTTAGGTTTTTTATAAAAATGTCTATGAAAGTAAATTTTATATGTAATAAATTATTTAATGCATGTTATTTTAATAATAGTATACCAAACGAAGGAAACTCAGAGGAAAAAACTCGTGTATAAGCGTATTTTGGCATAGTTGTAGGGAATGGTGTTTTAAACCACGTACTAAAAGTACTGGCGGTTAGGGGTGGAGCTAACGGGGGGAGAGGGGTGTAAAGGTCCTTATTTTTAATTTTTCGTAAATAACTCGTAAACCGTGACTTATAGCAAAAAATGTTCTAGTACATAATTAATCTACATAAAATTCTCTACAAAAAAGACATTTGCATGTTTCCTCTGGGATCAATGTGTCATGAGATAAAAAAGCACGAAGATGGACGCTAAAGAAATAAACACATTTGTTTAAGTAGGTATGGCACATACAGAATGCTCGCGAGTATTCCAAAAGATTTTAATGCTCAATTCCTGACCATATTTAGAGTCTTTAATGTTATAAATAATTTCCTGGATTCGGCTTGGCTTCAGAGATAATCAACCTTTTTTTCGAAATAAGTTTTTTGACGTATCTTGTCATAAAACTTCTTTTTGATTACAATGCTACCACAATATGTTTTAATATTACCACACCTTTTTCTTGGCAATCAAAAAATGGGAATAAAGTTGACGAAATAACCAGTCCCTAAAAAAATTATTAAAATAAATATTTTTTACAAATTGTTGTAATGATAAAAAGTACTGGAAATGTCAAAAAGTATTCAAAAAGTCTAAAATAAAAGAGATTTTTTTTTTAAGGTATTTGACATTAGGTCTCATAATCATTTTTGTTTATTTTGATATCTAGAATGCACACTTAAAATATTTTGGA
Source organism: Thaumatotibia leucotreta (assembly GCA_025490895.1). NCBI lineage: Eukaryota > Metazoa > Arthropoda > Insecta > Lepidoptera > Tortricidae > Thaumatotibia > Thaumatotibia leucotreta. Next base: position 20,374 of record JALPQI010013810.1, on the reverse strand, counting down.
ATGCTCGCGCCCGGGCGCGCCCTGAATGCTTATTTGTAAAAATAAAATACCTAATTATCTTCTAAACCTAAAATATTCTCAAAACCATCATCAATAGATTATAACTATGCATTCTAGACATCAAAACAAAGAAAAATTATTATGAGACCTAATGTGAAATACAACCAAAAAATTTTTTTTCTTTTTTTTACACTTTTTGCATACTTTTGCCAGTGCCAAGGTTAGTGAGATTTAATTTATGTAAAGTCGCCATCAGATTTATCGTAGCGTCCGGAGCGTTCAAAAATATCTGAATACGCCTTTATTACCGTAACAATAGAGGCGTGTTCAGTTATTTTTGAGCGCTCCGGACGCAATGATATATCTGGCTGCTTAGACAAGTTGCCAATTGCTAACGCTTAATCGTCAATCGTAAACGAAAGGCAGCTGTCTTTGTCGCACTAATATGAAGGAGTGACAGAGAGGGAAAACTACGATACGCTACTAAGCGTTAGCGATTGGCAACTCCAGGAAATTTTATTGAACATTAAAGACTCTAAATATGGTCAGGAATTGAGCATTAAAATCTTTTGGAATACTCGCGAGCATTCTGTGTGTGCCATACCTACTTAAACAAATGTGTTTATTTCTATAGTGTCCATCTTCTTGCTTTCCTATCTCATGACACATTGATCCCAGAGGAAACATGCATATGGTTTTTTTTGTAGAGAATTTTATGTAGATTATTTATGTGCTAGAACGTTTTTTGCTACAAGCCACGGTTTACGAGTTATTTACGAAAAATTAAAAATAAGGACCTTTACACCCCTCTCCCCTCTTTAGCTCCACCCCTAACCACCAGTACTTTTAGTACGTGGTTTAAAACACCATTCCCTACAACTATGCCAAAATTCGCTTATACACGAGTTTTTTCCTCTGAGTTTCCTTCGTTTGGTATACTATTATTAAAATAACATGCATTAAATAATTTATTACATAGGTATAAAATTTACTTTCATAGACATTTTTATAAAAAACCTAACTAAATAGAACCTAAAAAGAGAGATAAATAAAGGATAATAATAATAAACAAAAATAATAAGGTAAAAGAACCAGTGGTCGAGGCTGAACTAGTACTTGTATTGGATATGTGCCTTTTATGTTCATTCATTTCCCCCGATAGGCAACTTTTGGTCTTCGTTAGGTGGGCTACAGGAACGGTGTAGAGTCAGAACTAGTAGTAGATTTTCATTTCTCTCTTGATAGTGTCAGACCTTTCTAAAATGGTTATAAATAAGCCTACTTGAATAAAGAATACTTTGACTTTGATTTTGACTTAATACCAGTTTCTATTGCAATGAGTCTTTGCCCACCGATTTATAGTTGCTCCAAGTTTATGACTGAAACGGTTAGGTTATATGACCTAAACGCCGGATTATAGCCTAAGCTTATATTGCCTAGATATACAGTTATTGGACCTGGGTACTTGTTTGTTTAAATTGCTTTTTAATGGGGAGATGGGGATACCTAACTTTAGTGCGCTGATATAGATTTCCCCCGATAGATTTCTCAAGTGTTCGCCGCTTTATTTATTAGCTTACATTTTTAAAAGCTTCTACGGTTTGACGAATTATTAAACTGTTTGTCCCATCGCAATTCTTTTAGCAATTGGCATCTCGTCTCAACTACGCGCTCTGAAATGTATGATTGCTTTAATGTATTTCGTAGGTGCTTCGCCCGAAAAAGCAACATTCGCATTAGAGCGGGGTCACAATTAGAGCAATCTGTCTGTACCAACAGCCAGAATTGTTGTTATTATGTGTATTTTTACCTGTGCTTTACATACATACATACATACAAACTGTTTGTATGTATACAAACTGTTTGTATGTATGTATGTAAAGCACAGGTAAAAATACACATAATAACAACAATTCAGACAGGTACAAAGGTGAACTTATCCCTCTAAGGCAAGTTTAAGTCGATTCAAAGGTGACAAATGGACTGTCACTTATCGACGGTTGAATTCCGACCCACCGTAGAACCATGTCAATGTGACGTTATAAATCCAACTGTTTGTAGCAACTGTGTGGTGACAACAGTAAGAATACCTTTGTCACCACCCCAACCCATCCCGTGGGTGTTGTAAGAGTCGAGTAAGGTATTGAAGTGTTACTGATCATTAATTTATTAAGGATTGATGATGGTCAGCAGCGTCATTATAATGGACACATTACTGCGATCAGGGATCGGAACCGGTTTTTTAGAAAAACCTCGAAATAGCTCAATATCTTGAAATGTTTTTCACTCATTATGTAGTATTCAACATTTTATTTAACTATTAACGTCATATTTTTGAATTACTCCATTAAGGTGGATGTCCCTGTGAGATTTTCATACAATTTTGTCGACATTAACTCTGTTAATTAGTAGACTTTTTGTAATTTTGAATCTTGATAGTGAGCTGTACGTATCCCGTAGATTGCGCGTATGTAAAAAAAAGTCCAAAAAGTGGTATAGTATTTCTGAATTATCAATTTGAAAATTGATACAATTTCGCTCTTTGCCTTTGTATATGTGCGTGAATAATACTATCCATGAAAACCGACATGGAGGCAGATGACAAGGTAAGCTTAACCATATCCATCACAGATGTCACTTGAAAACTGCTAGTTAAATTACCTCACTAAGTAGTAATATATTCGGTCAATAGATGGATTATTCAAAGTTAGGGCATTTCATAAAATAGGTATGTTGTTATTGTTTATATCAAAAAAAATATCCGGTAAAATTTGATCCTTAGATTCGCCTGGCCAGATTTCAAAAGACAATATAGCGGATTTATGAATTGCAGTCAGTAGGTACCTACCTAATTTGTTATCAAACTTTGCCGCTCGCTTTAATTCTCTTTTAGCATAACTTGTACAACAGTGTGGAAGAATGGACTAAGTTCTTTAGTACGATACTAAAATCCGAGAGGTAATATATACAATTACTGGCTATTAATAAATAACAATAAACTATTAAATATCTCGGGACATCCCACATAAATCAGCCTAGTCCCACGGTAAGCTTAATTTAAGGCTGTTGTGGGTAATAACAATAGACGATCATATTCTATTATAATATATAGATAACTTCATAATATATAGGTTCTCGTACTTAAATATCATAGACAGACACGACCAAGAAACAAATATTTGTAATAAAAAAATACAAAAAATAATCCCTTCGCTGGGGTTCGAACCCGAAACCTTCTGCTTCGTAGGGTCAACTAGGAGGCTGACAACTACCTATGTAATTCAAATTTATATGGACGCGTAAAATACTTTTTGGTTAGTGACCACAAACATTTTTGGTAATTTGTCACCGCCAAGTCAATGTCATTTATGAGTCAAACATTTTAGGCTTTATTTTCCACAAATTTAAGGAGAATATTAAAACGGACGAAATTCACGCAACCGGAAATGTTCAAACGCATAGGAGCAAGCAAAAATATTTGTCCAACCAGGGCTCAGTAAGGTCGCATGTAAGTACCTAGTACCTACATGGCTTCATTTATAGATTTAATAATAATGGCATGGTTCCTAAGAACAGATTTCGATATCTATCATGGTTTGTTACTTTCCCATACAAAGTCAAAAAATAAAACTCCAGTGTTAAAAATCAATTCATTTTTATCATCATCAGCCTATGATAGTCCACTGCTGGACGTAGGCCTCTCCTATTAACTATGCGAATAAACGCATTAGGAGGAAAATACCCATAATCGCCACGCTGGGCAAGCGGATTGGCAATCGCAGTAATGTGTCCACTATGATGACGCTGCTGCTCATCATCAATATTTTATCAAATAATGGTCAGTGACACTTCAATCCCTTAGTCGACTCTTACGACACCCGCAGGAGGAGTTGGGGTGTGCCAGCCGTGTGGTGACGGCAATAAGAATACATTTGTCATTTTTATAAGTTTTAGATATCATGTTTGTGTTATCATGCATGTTTCTTAGTAACATTTACTACCCTAAACTAATAAGAGTTACACAACCGATGTCCAAATGAAAATAACAAATTTTTATTTTTCAAACAGTCCTGGTTCGATTCCTGGACCGAGTACACGTATTTTTGTAATTGTATGAATGCAGTTTTTCTTTTTACTAAAATCGATCTCATGGTTCCTAAGACAAGATTTCGCTATCTGTTATGGTTTCCAAAATCTCCATACTGACCGATTTGGGTTGATCACACTATATTTAAGGAATCTACAGTACCGGCCAATAATATATCACATTCGTGACTTTTTGTATGAGCGTGTATAGAGTAAGCGGCACATGGTCGCATGTAGATAGGATATTATTTTGTTACTTTTACATAGATTAATGATGAATATTGCAATTGAGTATTTTTAATTACAATGGGTAAAGTGTATGTATTGCTAAAAAAGCTATAGTAAAGAAAATATTTTTTTCTACAAAATTCATGCCTTACACAAAAAAAAAATCATAGACACACCATTGATGCCAAGTTTTTCCATCGATAGCACGAAGGTCTTCATAGACTATCTATAGTCGTAAGGTGGAAGGTGTGGAAACAACTTAAAAATATAAAAATAATCTATTAAAAAAAAATGTTGTAGATGTATATTTATGATTTCCACCGTTACTAAAGACCGAAGAGCTGGCGACTTGCTCGCACAACGCGTAAATATTGCGATACAACGAGGAAATGCCGCCTGCATCTTCGCTACAATGCCACAAGGGCCAATCTTAGATATGTATAGGTTAGGTTAGTTAGATTTAATTTATGTACCTCTATAGATTGTACAGTTTTCAAAATAATTTTATTCAAACTGGCCAATCAAAACACATCACCATTTTCAATCCGTTGACCCTTTAAGGTGCATGCAGACCAAAAGAGCATTCGCTGTTCTATCCCCCGCTCTACGAAATCAACCAATCACGTTTTGTGTAACGATCGAATTTCGTAGAGTGGGGGGCTAGCATAGCGAATGTTCGTTTGGTCGGAATGCACCTTCAGGGTCTACTACTTAGTTATTGTTTTAAATTTTTAATTAATAATATGCTCCTACTCGTAAACGAAGGGTAGCATTTCTTGCTGGTCACAGACCACCTCCTATAGACGCTCATTATAAGGCGACTCGCAGTCACCAGCCGTTTTATTTCTCGCACTGATATAGACCAGGCGCTCGTCGTGCCTGTTCAGTTGCGATGCGACTAAATAACAGACCCGTAAATAGCGCTCGTTTTTGGCAATAAAAAAGTCGAAAATGTGCATTTCACTTCTTTGAAATGTCCATGTGTTTTAATGTTTAAATGTTTATTCGGGCACAAACGATACAATTATTCTTAAACATAATCACGCTGATTAATACATAAATCAATGAAGTTGCCACTAGATTTTAACACGCATACATGATTAAAAAATGCGGAGTAACAAACAAATTCAACTTAACACAAAAAAAAAACAGACATTTGTTGGCAATGTGCGTAAAACTAAAAAGTACAATATAGATTAAGGGTAAGTATAATTAATCTTCCTGAGTTACTTCACCCAATGATATATAAGTAAAGATACGTTATACTCTAACAAAATGAGCGAAATAAATACTTCACATCATACACCTACGATTTATTGACAGTTGACATACACCTATCTTCATACTTCAAAATGCGTAAAAGAGATGGCAAAATACATTATACTCGTATTTAATAAATAAAAAAGAGACAACTAGCATTTGACAATTGCGCGTGCATTCTTAAGGTTGTTATTGATAAACATTGTTTTATCTCTGTTACTCTTGATCTTAAACAGCATAAGCTTGTCTTTTTCTCGAAGTCTTTCAAAAACGTCAAAATGGCGTCCTATTTATTTTCAATAAATAGTAAAATTGAAAAAAATATATAATTCAGTTTAATTGCGCATGAATTTTGATGTTAAAGACATTTTTCCATTTTATTTCGTAGTTTTCACTATTGTATAACATAAAATGACATTTTAGGGCGCAGTTCATGTGATTTGCGAGAACTCGGCAGTGGTACACACCTCACGGTGGTCTGAGTAGAACTAAGAGCGATTGTTAGAATTATCACAATCAGCGCGCTTCAACTTTAGAGCCGGTGTAACATATCTTTACTTATTATATCATTGACTTCACCATTCAAGGTTTTAAATACCTCGCGCTTAAATGTAACTAGTGGAACATTAAACATATCAATATGGGAGAAAAGAGTATTATTACACCTGCACGTTTTATTTATGAATGAATTAGATTTATAATTCTTTCGCGTAAAGGGAATGTACAATAGCCTGTTGTGTCGTGTGTTCAAACGGGGAGTTTTATAGTACATTATTGCAGAGGCCGGGAAAGCGAATTTCGTGGATGAGTATTTTTTGTCGGACGAAGCGAAGCTGAGGCCGACAATTACATACGAATCCACGAAATTCTATTTCCGTCCGAGGCACATATAGGACTTTTCTCCAAACATGCAAGGAAATAAATCAAAATTTATTACAATCGATTAAGTAATTCTTCTTGCAAATTGAATAACAATTGAAAAGAAAAAATCTCTTATGATTCCCGCCTAAACTTTTTTTTAATGCATGGTCGTTCATAAAAAATAGTAACGATATCTATGGTTTCATTAAACCGTGCCTACACGACCTGACACACCGAGGCGTTTGTAACTCATGATAGAACGAGACGGCCATAGATTTGATCGCCGTCTCTCGCTCTATCCAGACCAGGCGTTTGGTCGTGGCTTTAGAATTTGGCTGTATGCATTTTTTTCAAAGTCCAAAAGTAGTTTTTAAGAAGTAAAAAACAATACATTAATGGATTTTAGTACAATTTCGCGGCCGCAAAAACTGTACAATAATGAAAATCTTTTTTTTTAATTTGAGCTGGTACATAAGAAGGTACTTCGCGTTTCGTTTTTGCTACATTAATGCGAACATTTCCGAGCATATTGGAGAAAAAATAAATTTTGCTTACTAAATAAGGCGAGTCAATGTAATTATTTAAAATCTTATACAGAAAAGTTTGATCCTTTAATGTGCGTCGGGATTCGAGCGAAACCAAGTGCTTACTATTTTGCAGTGGATTCGATTTTGATGCTCTGTGCATGTGTTGTGTGAATAGGTATGCAAAGACAACAACAAGTTCTAATTAAAAAAACGACGGAACTACATTCCGCAGAAAAGTCATACTTAATTGAGACATAGTTAATTGAGCTTACCATGGGACTAGGTTGATTTTTGTAAGATGTCCCAAGATATTTATTTATTTATTTATACTTTATAGTACCCTGAATGGGGATTCATCAAATCAAAAATTCAATGTGCTATTCCTTTCTTACGAAGCACGTGTACCATTAGGGGTGGGACAATGTTGGTTTCGTTAATTACCGTGACCACGTGCTTTGTTTTAAGTAAGTTTAACCGGGTTTACGGAATAGAGATGAAAATAAGGATTGATTTTTAGCTATGTAATATTTTCCAATCTTTTTTAGATTAGATTATTCAGTAGTAATCAGTAGTTTGTAGTTTTTTACGTAGTTAGTGGTAAGTAAACAAGTCGTTTGATTCAAAATTTTTACAGTTTATTGCGTAAGTACGTAATGTGGACAGTTTTTTTAACGCAGGTTTTTTGAGTCAGGAACGCTCATCGCCCATGTGATTCCACCGATGGGCCTGACAATAATTGATCTCGAAGGCAATACGAGGGCACTCGGAGTTGATTTGACATCGATAAATGTTATGTTGGCTTTTTAGTATTATCTTGGTATGAGTTGGGTTCCGTGTCATACGATAGGCCTGATGATGAAATTGGACGAAGTTCGAGGGAACTCGGAGTAGGTTTGAGACAATGATATCCTACGATGGCTTTGTAGGATGAGCAGTTAGGTCAAAAACCACAAGATAGGCCTGATGATGAACTTGGAGTAAGTGCGAGGGAACTCGGAGTTGGTTTGAGATTATGATATATTATGTTGTGTCGGCTTTTGAGGCTGCTCTTGGTGAGCATGGTTCAAATACTCAACATGGGTCTGATGATGAACTTGGTGGAAGTTCGAGGTAGCTCGGAGTTGGTTTGAGTTTGAGATAATGATATGTTCTGTTGGCTTTTTAGGATCCTCTTGGTGAGCATGGGTCAAATATCACAAGATAGGCCTGATGATGAACTTGGAGTAAGTGCGAGGGCACTCGGAGTTGGTTAAGGATAATGATATGTTGTGTTGGCTTTGAGGATTAGCAGTTGGGTCAAATACCACAAGATAGGCCTGATGATGAACTTGGAGGAAGTGCGAGGGAACTCGGAGTTGGTTTGAGATAATGATAATGTTGTGTTCACTTTTGAGGATCCTCTTTGTGGAGCATGGGTCAAATACCACAAGATAGGCCTGATGATGAACTTGGAGTAAGTACGAGGGAACTCTGAGTTGGTTTGAGATAATGATATGTTGTGTTGGCTTTTGAGGATCCTCTTGGTGAGCATGGGTCAAATACTCAACATGGGTCTGATGATGAACTCGGAGGAAGTTCGAGGTAACTCGGAGTTGGGTTGAGTTTGAGATAATGATATGTTCTGTTGGCTTTTTAGGATCCTCTTGGTGAGCATGGGTCAAATATCACAAGATAGGCCTGATGATGAACTTGGAGTAAGTGCGAGGGAACTCGGAGTTGGTTAAGGATAATGATATGTTGTCAGTGGCGTGCACAGGGTTCTTAGTTAGGGTAGGCAATTTTTTTTATCTGAGCAACAAACAATATTGACCATTGCATTGCAAACTCACAAGTGGATAGACTTTAGTAAAGTAAAAGAGTCTAGGTATAGCTTGCGACAATAACTAAGTCTTATTTATTTCCTGATTTATTTATTTATTGAAACAAAAGTTTACACGACATTACAGTTTACACCAATGCGTCATGAAACTAAAATTAAAAGAGATACAAATAAAGATACACAGATAAAGGTACATATAAAAAAAAAAACAAACATTAAGTAGATTTAGGTGACACAACAGCGTGGCTCTGTCGAGTCATCTGAACCGGCGTAGGGTTCGGCAGATTGCCCCGGAACCGCCGAAACACAACGCCCTTCGGCCAGAAGTCTGCACTCGCGATGGTGTCCTGCAGCGGGCGCGGCACGCGCACCACAAACGAGCTGAAGTGCACGTAGTGGCGCGACCGCAGCTGCTGCACCCTCAGCGAGAAGCCAGTCTTCCGGCGGACATACTCCACTACTTCATCGGGCACGGCGGAGTAATGCAGGCGCGAAACATAGAGCGCCTTACCCGGTGTAGCGACCCGAAGACCAGAATTAACCGGCTCGGCGGTGCCACACAAAGTCTTACGAGGCGCCCTGCGCACCTTATTCTTCTTTTCCACCAGTGTGAAGCCCTCCTTATCCACACTGGTGCGGGAGGTCTTTTCCCTATTGGGAGCCCGTAATTCACCCGCCTTAAAGGGTGTGTTGACCTGGCCAGCTGCGACTTGCTGTCCAGCAACGACGTCGGCATAAGCTCGCTTACGTTGCTTCGAGGAAACATGAGGCGGCCGCACGCGCGGGGGCTGCGCGGGCGGCGGATCGGCACGCGCGACACACTTTACAGTGTCAGCAACGCGCAAACATGACTCGGCACACGAGCCGGGTCGGACTACGGTCTTGAAATTTGACGCCGCTTGCCGAGTAGGAGCGTTATTCCGCAAACTAGTGATTTCGTCGCGTAGCTCGGCAATCGTTATTTGGGCCGCGTCAAACTTTAAAATTACATCGGTAAGTCTTGTCTTTAGAGCCACGATTTCTTTTGACAAGCTGCGAACGTCCACGTCGTCCAGAGGGTCAGATGGCAGGCTAGCTCCCATCTTCACGAACTCCGGAAGCCGGTCTTCGTACTCCTTCAGGATTTTCTTGATATCCCCAAGGGTCTTTTCTCCGGTTTCATCTCCTCTCCGGTGAGGAACATATGTGCCGGCAATCCCGAGGCATTGGCACAGCACCTGCTTCGCTGCGCAGTAGTCATCGACAGTGAATGTCGATGCCCAGGAACTAAGCTGCACAGCCTTCTCCCCGTCCATCGCTCCATCCCGCAACAGCTTCTGCTTCTGCTGCAGAAAGGCTAAGAAATCGTTCACAATGGGCTCACGTTGCTCGCCCATTGTGACAAATCGTTAGCAGCGGCCGGGCCGCGCTAAATCATTATTAATATTTTAATAATTACTCAGCAATGCGTCCGCGTCGCTTCGCGCATTGACTACGACTTATATCTCGACCGCCGACTTTCGTTAAGGTCCTAATGCTTTTCAAATCGCTCATGTTTTCTAAAGAAGAGTGAAAGATTTTTAAATATGCGTAGCATTAATCATCGGTGAATTCGAAATATAAGTGCAATACCTAACGAGTGAAATAGCTAAAATACAATGTTCATTAATGCTATAAGTACAATTTCCGAGTACAGAATACATCGACTTTTGAAATAATTACACGTACCTGTACTAACTTCTTTCGTTTTATTGTTAACTTGCTAAATCCGCCGAAAATCAACTTCGTAGACACGCTAGACATACAGCAGTCACCATCAACTAACTAGATATTCACAATTTATTCTCATAGCATAATTCCGTCACGCACAGTCACAAGTCACAACACTTACATGAAAATAAACGTAAAAAAAATCACTCGGAACCGAATTGTATCAATATAACAATGAATGAGTTTTGTTTTGATAGATTTTCTATTGATTAACCTCAAACCTGTATCGCAAAAATCAAAACCGACTGTTTGTAAACAAATAAACCTGACAGAATGTAATGCCTCTCACTTCAAGTAAAAATCGCAACATATGAGAGTTCTTAAAATTAGTCGTATTACATCTCGAGGCTCGGTAAGTCAGAGAGAGACCGACATTGGCCGTCCTTCTCGCACGTATGGTGCCTAGGCGCAGCCTATTATTTTGATTGTGTGCGTATATTTTCTATCTTCGTGTGCACTGGGCAAGAATATGTATATAGTTCACGGACATGTCTACACAAACGCACTGTGTGAGTGTGTGTGTTTTTGTAGGCTCTGATCGCCGTTGCCTTACCCCTGATGGGGCTTGGGCAGCCGCGCGCTAGGCCAGCTAGCGCGCGCGCAAATTTAAATCGCCGCGAGCTCCGTTAATATAAATATTTATGTGGATTTCTTTCAGAAAACATGACAAATTATTATAATGAAGATGAAAAAGTATATGTAGATGCTGTTGCTAGGGTAGGCAGTGCCTATTTGCCTATATGAAGTGCACGCCACTGTATGTTGTGTTGGCTTTGAGGATTAGCAGTTGGGTCAAATACCACAAGATAGGCCTGATGATGAACTTGGAGTAAGTGCGAGCAAACTCGGGGTTGGTTAAGGATAATGATATGTTGTGTTGGCTTTTGAGAATTAGCAGTTAGGTCAAATACCACAAGATGGGTCTGGCGATGAACTTGAAGGAAGTTCGAGGGAACTCGGAGTTGGTTTCAGATAATGATATGCTATGTTGGCTTTTTAAGATTATCAGTTGGGTCAAATACCACAAGATAGGCCTGATGATGAACTTGAAGGAAGTGCGAGGGAACTCTGAGTTGGTTTGAGATAATGATAATGTTGTGTTCACTTTTGAGGATCCTCTTTGTGAGCATGGGTCAAATACTACAAGATGGGCCTGATGATGAACTTGGAGTAAGTACGAGGGAACTCTGAGTTGGATTGAGATAATGATATGTTGTGTTGGCTTTTGAGGACCCTCTTGGTGAGCATGGGTCAAATACTCAACATGGGTCTGATGATGAACTTGGAGGATGTTTGGGATAACTCGGAGTTGGTTTGAGTTTGAGATAATGATATGTTCTGTTGGCTTTTTAGGATCCTCTTGGTGAGCATGGGTCAAATACCACAAGATAGGCCTGATGATGAACTTGGAGGAAGTGCGAGGGAACTCGGAGTTTGTTTGAGATATTGATATGTTGTGTTCACTTTTGAGGATCCTCTTTGTGAACATGGGTCAAATACCACAAGATGGGGCTGGTGATGAACTTGGAGGAAGTTCGAGGGAACTCTGAGATGGTTCTGATAATGATATGCTAGGTTGGCTTTTCAGGATTAACAGTTGGGTCGAATACCACAAGATAGGCCTGATGATGTACTTGGAGTAATTGCGAGGGAACTCTGAGCACAACATATGGAAAGTTTTCGCTAGAAATAGGCGAATAAAATTGAAGGTATCATCATCATCATCATCATCATCAGCCTATGATAGTCCACTACTGGACGTAGGCCTCTCCTATTAACTATGCGTATAGACGCATTAGGAGGTAAATGCCCATAATAATTGAAGGTATGTTAATAACATAATCACAGAATAAATAATAGTACTACATACAGAAAGGCCACGACCACCCCAGCACCAATTCGAATTACCCCACCCCACTCGGCCGCTGGATGACGTTTGCGGTATGCGTCGGTAGGCAAGAAGATGGCTGGCAGTTATTGTTAAAAATGGTTGTGTACTGCGCTGATGTACTGAAAATGAATTCTTTCCTCGCAAACGAAGTGAAAAGTAGAGTGTACAACACGGGCATAAATGTCCATTTTTATCCGAAAAATTGCATCGTTTGAAAATGGGTCACTTTATGCACTTGTTGTACAATCTACTATTTCATATGACAACAGTCAACTGATGAGTACAAATCGATTACAGTACAAATCAGCATGGCGGTCTTATTAAGCTGCGTAAACCCCTTTTTAGACAAGTAAAAGATAGTCTTCATCTTTGAAATGAAGAGAACCAATTATAGATCTTTTGCTAGGCATCCAATCATTTTCTCGTCTCTCTAATCGGACACCTTTTACCCATTTGTCTCTACGAACAGTACGAACAGCATCTTGCGGTAATCTGAATGGAAAAAATTAAAATGCGATGTAAAATGAAAATATTAAAGTTAGTTATAAATTTGAGAACTACGTACCTACTTTTGCATAGGTAATAGGTAGTTCAATCAATCCCATGAAAGTGAAAAAGGAATTTATTAAAATGTAATATGTTGAAATCAAATCTCAGTTAGTTAAAAAAACTTGCTTTATTGGGCATAACGACATCCCTATAGTATACAACCATTTTAAAACGTCATATGCTATTGTAAAATTGTATGGACTTACGACGTTTTAGTTTAAAACGGTAGTATAGAAAAATGCCATAAATATTATTATATTTATATTCAAAATTACCGAAGTTATCTGTTTTATGACACGTGAAAAGTAATTCCCCTGTCCTTAGAATTACTATAACTGTTTTTACACCAGCCTACAGCACATGAAGGCCTTTTTAATTAGTTTTTACCGTTATTTATAGAAACGCATTCAGACGTCCGTCAATTACTGTAAACTCGGCCAGACTGAAACAGCTCCAGGAGTAGTTTTTTAGGAACGCCCCACTCAAAAGTAGTTTGCGTTGGGTCATAATTGCACGGACAGGATGTTTCCATGGTTTATGTGCGTTCACTGATATATATATATATACAAGGTTATTTTTTCTCCAGTACAAAATACTCTACAATGAACAACTTTTACTATGGGCGCCGAACCTGAATTCGGACCCTTAGTAAAAGTTGTTCATTATGACTTACTTATACACCCCCTAGAGTATTTGTACTGATGAAAAAATAACCCAGTATAATCAAAAAATCAACATACGTAATACATAGTAGTCCAAGTTACAGAATACTAGCATTTTTGTTAGAACAAAAAACTGAAATACCAATGTTTGAACTTATCCGCAAACCTAACAGGAAATTTGGACGCATTGCGCATTATCAATGTGCATAATTAGCAAAACACACTAACTGGCAACTGTTTCTTTAAAACGTCATCGCACGCGGCATGGCGGATTGGAAAAGCGGCGGCGGTAATGTGCACCGGGTATCAACTTATGATTATGACTTGGCAAAAATATCTTACTTAGAGATTGCAATTGCTGGATCCAGCATCCAGCAATCCAGCTGAATCCAGCGCATTTTTCGGTCTGCTGGATCCAGCAGCCAATGCTGGATCCAGCGCTGCGGATCCGCAAATAAAATTTACCAAAAAAATGCATAATCAACTTTACATAAACTTATTTTACGTCGTGTTTGAAACGGTTCCGCGATTCCGCGCTTAGTCCTAGACGGCCGTGGCTAATAATACGTGTGCTCCTTCCAATTTATGGTTGAAACAATGTGTATGGCTAAAAGTGGGAAAAAGTGGATAGATTCTAATGTAGTGCTTCGGAATGAGAAATCTATGTTTATGCTACGTTTTTGGTTGGGTCTAAATTGCATGAGTTTGGTTTTATTGAAATTAAGCTTTAAATTGTGATCATCCGACCAGGTTACGATATTTTGAATGGTTGTATTTAAGCTATTATTTAAATCTAATTGATTGTGACAAAGTTGAATTACAGAGGTATGTTGTCAGCAAAAAGAGTACAAAATTTATCTTTACATTTAGGCAGATATGTATTATATAAATTAAAAATAAAACACAACCGAGAACACTGCCTTGGGGTATAAATCTAGTAATATTCGTTTTATCTGATTTAAATATTTGTATGGTACCTGTGATGTAGTTGTGATATTGATATTCTATTTCAACGCATTGTGTACGAGTACGACCTACAGGTCCTTAGGTACCTTATTAAGGTATGGTATGAACCAATTGTGAGCTGAGCCTCTAATACCTATTCCAAATAATTTTTGCAATAAAATATCATATAAAACACAATCATAAGATTTGCTCATACCTAGCAACATACCAATAGCATATTTTCTGTCATTTATTGTGTTTAAAACTTCGTTTGTGTACTTGAAAACTGCTGACGATGTTGAGCGACCTTTTCGGAAAACGTTTTGAGAATCGTTAAATACATATTTTAATCTTTTCACAAAAAAAATCGGTTTGACATAGCGATTTCAAAAATTTTGAAAAAAAATTTAGAAGGGAAGGGCCTACATGTTTAATAACGGACATTTTAAGGAGATCTGGGACTGTTCCTTCTGTAAAAGACTGGTTAGTGAGAAGTGTCATAGGAGGGGTTAACTCTTCAGCGCATTTTCTTACTAAATAGGGTGGTACTGGCAACTCATCTTGGCCAAAACTTCTTTTATTTTTGAGACATTTAATTAGTTTGAAAACTTCAAGTGAGGTGACGGGGCGTAGAGCGATTTTTCAGATGATGATATGACGGGTCGTCCCCGGAGCGAAGTTTCAGCCTTCTGCGGAGTCGGTTTTTGAAATTCTATCCAATTTTAAACTAAGGGGTACACTAAAACTTTTCAAATAAATAAAATAATAAAACAAAAAGTTCCCCGACTTCAATCGAAAGAAAATATTATAGCAATAAGACAAGCTCCTATATGTAGATACGCTCACAAGAATTAAGCTGAAAAAGGAATAATTTGTCACTTCTCAATTAGCTTAAAACGGCAGTCGTGTCTTTTAATTTCTTTATTATTTCATTTTTGAAGTTTTTTTTAGGTATATAATTCGCAAAAAATTACGCGTTATTGTCCTCCCTTTCATAACATTGAATATTATTATTAATAATTAACCTGTTTTATTGCAAAAAAACGTTTTTTTTTTTGTATTTTTCCTACCTGCTGGATCCGCGCTGGATCCAGCTGGATTGACGCCGATCCAGCAAAAATCCAGCTGGATTGAAAACACTGCTGGATTGCAATCCCTGATCTTACTAGATCCCAAATCCTCCTTCATACTTCCACGGGCTTAAATAAAGAATTTTTCTCTGTGTGAAGTTTGTCGAATGTTTTAAAATATGTCTGGGAAACGTGATAAAATTACAAAGTAGGACAGAAACTTTCTTCATTGAGGCGTATTTCAAAATTTGATATCAACTTTATGTACAATGATTGGAATAAAAAAACATACCTAATTAATGGAGTCCATTTCTCATACTTATTAATTAATTTACATGAATGTTTCCTTCGATATTTCCCATCATAAGTCTGTAGTTTTCACTGTTGAGTTCATCAAAATGCACTTATTATTTGACTTTTTAAGTCTTCGTAATTTTGGGCCCCTTCAACGTATACCCGCCGTTTCACCTCACCCCACAAAAAAAGTCACACGGGGTCAAATCTGTTGACCTGGCTGGTCTTAACACTGGCATTTTCCAGGCGGGGCACACTTTGTTCAGCGTATAGCCGCTGAGCTGCCATTGTATTTTCCCCAATGAGAAAATAACTACGAACCATTCGTACGAGCAATTTTCAACTGAAGGTAGTACGATACGGCGCGCGTGCACACACCTACGTCAACCGTGGGACTGACCGTGACCTAGTCACCGAGATACTCGTAAGATAACTGCTATGTTGCCAACTCGTGCGCCGGCCTGCAGGTCGCTCACCCCTACCCGCCGCCCTCTACGTCTTGTCATTAGCGAGCCCATTATTTTACATTTACATGAAGGATAAATTAATAATAAATGAAAAAAATATGTCAATTTTACCAATATTTTATCGATACCAATTATGTGGGAAAATTTATTGTACCGGTGATAAAGTAACCCTGTATAGTTAGTTATCCACGCCGTAATCGGCCACGGCGACCCTAAGCTCTGAAATGGAATTCGAGATCAAAAATGTAAATAATCTATGACAATGACATGCATGACATTATAAAGTCAATGTTGAAGTGACATTCGAGTAACTCTCGCAACCATACTTACATTTATACAATCATATTTTTTCAGTTGAATATTGAAATACAGTTGAAGATTGGGAAGATACTTCAGCGGAAAGAACCTAATGAAAATGTAATGGAACACGTTTCAAGAAAATGGTATTGAACTTGGTGACAAGAAACATTCATAATTATGTTTTGAATTAAGTACAATGTTTGTGGAAATATACTGTTTAATTTTCGACATTATTATAATAATTATGTATTATAAGAAAATTATATTACGAAGAGTGACAACGTAGCAAGATTGATATCAAATGCAAGAAATCATTTGTCAAGTTCAAAGTAAAGTCAATCATAACATAAGCGGATTTTTATTTAGTTCTAGTTTTCTCAAGTTTTCTAAGTTTGGATTTTTTTTCTACTCAGAATCACGAGCCTTTTCGATCCTCATTAGCAGAAAAAAGTGTCCCGAAAAATACATACATTTTTTCCACTGAGTTACAGTCGAAAAAAGTGTATGGAAAATAGTAACTCGATGGAATTTTTTTTGGGAGACTTTTTTATTTCTGTAAGGATCGAAAGAGTTCGTGTTTCTGAGTAGAAAAAATAAAAAAAGTCCAAATTTGGAAAATTTAAAAATACGACATCTTAACAAAAATCCGCCCTTATAATATATTTTAGAAGGAAGGTATATGTACATTGCGTAAAAGACATCAACTAAGAATATTTTTTCCTCTGGTAATCGCAATAATTGACTGATAGATATATTAAGACACAAGTATACATTTTAACGTTGTTAGTGTTAGTATTCCAAATTAGGCTTTTCATTCAATAATTATAAAACTGTTTTTTATTATTTCTAAGTAGGCAAACGATGACCACATTCTGCCACAGCACAATTGTTTTTGTCGGATTCATTCATTATTATATGAAGGGTCCACGGAAAGAAAATGTCTAGTCAATTCAAAAAGGGGCAATTCAAGGAAAAACTATCTTACTTTTAAGAGGATAAGGTGTGAATTTGTTTTTAAAGTATATTTCCGTGGATCCTTCATATTACAAACGACAAACTTCTCGTTTTGTAACTTCGAACTCTTTCTTATATCATATCACTGTTCATTAACAACCATTATCCTTTAGGACGCCAATTACTATGACATTGCAGGTTCAACGCCGACCGATATATAAGTTACCATCCACAGAGCAATACATACCTACAGTCACTTGCGTAAAGTTCATATTTAGTTTTGACATTTTGGCGACATGGCGTCTGAGTGAAAGTTTTTGGTTTGGACGTGGCGTCAAAATGTTTAATTATGAATGCAACAGGGTATAAATGATAGCATACATTATGCTGGTGTTCATCTAAAATAATGTAAATGGTACGTATTTGCTGCTGTGACTTATTATTCAGTAGTATTTTTTTAATAGTAACACATGTCAAGATTGCTTACAAAATTTTTGAAGGAAGTAATACAAAGTCTAATTTCACAGCCTGCAATGTTGTAATTATAATTTGAGCTGTGTTTTGCCGAATAAATATTGTTACTGAATACAAGTGATGAAAGTGAGCATTTTCTACATGAGTGTCGGTGATCGAAACCGACAAAAGTTAAAGAAAAGGTCTACATTTCAACACCAACATCAAACTATGTTATGCGAATGCATTATGCGAGAAAATATCTGCATACAGTAGCAACCAGACTGTGCAGAAAAATAGGGTAGAGTGGGGTACAGTGAATAAATAATAGTGCACGGTGAATATTTTGCATTAGTTTTATTTATCGCTTTAATAAACCGGTATTCTTTTTTTACGAATTTGCTCGTCTGTGTGATACTAATATTGGAGTAACTAAATAACGGAAGATACTTTCAATTATACCTGAAAAGTCTTGTTCCTAGTTTTTACCTCAAACTAGGAACTGTTCCATGATTTTTGATTGAAGAGGTAACTTTAGTTCACTTTTTTATAATGAAAATGATTTTAAAGCGATATGTAAATTATATACTTGTGCTGGAAAATGTGTCCTCTAAGGAATAGGTGGGACAATAAGGTATCTAGAAAATTACAAATAAAAATAACACCACTACAACATTTGTAAAAAAAAGAGATCCACTATACCCCACTCTCCCCTACTATGAAAATTCAGTCTTGCACTTGCGCAGAAAAGTATCACATTCTGTGGAGTGAAGTTCAGGTAGAGTTCTTATGAAAACTGTCACCACTCTTAGTAACCTCGTATGTCACTCTTGAATCGGAACTGAGATACGTACGCACTATCGGAGTATCTTGCAGTCCGTTGGCTCAACTGCTACTTTTATTCCTATGTAACATAAGAGTGACAGCTGGTAACCACAGTTACCAAAAGCTATTGAGTGGCTATTATGGATTGAATATCCTAAAATAAAAATTAATGTTTCGATTGGACAATCGACGTATATTTGTGACCGAGATTATGGGATGGCTCGACTGCTACCGGATCGAATATTCGCTGGGTCGAAAAGCGTATAAACGAGGCCACAATTGTAATTGGTCACCGGCACAAACATCACACTTGTAAACAAAATGTAAAATTGACTCACTTATACTCTGTTTGGTTAGGTATTTTAAAAAGGTAAAAAATCTTGCACTGTCTTTTTATTGAAAAATGCATTTAAAAATCCAAACTAGGTACTTAATGAATCAAAACAATGTAAATCACTGTATTCCCTTGTTATATTATGTATATTTGGTAAAACTTATTTTCTACTTGTAGTTTTCAATAAAAAGATACTACAAGATTGTTTACCTTTTTTTAAATATCTAACCAAACAGAGTATAGAATAAAGAGCAAGAATATATTATGTATATAAAAACTATAATATGTATGTGTCAACCATTCAGCAACCCATTATCTCGATTACATCGTTAATAGTAGCTCCAAACTTTGGTATTAGGTACTATTCGTCATCTATTTACAAAGTATTCCTACATGGATACCTATAAAACAATTTGTACCTAGCACAGACGTTGATACAAGAACAGACGAGCCGATGAACTTTCGATACTCAGCAGATTGAAACCTATGTTTTGGCTATGCATATATTTAGGCCACAAATATTTCGATTTTGCGAATATTCGTTCTCAGCAGAAGAGTACAGAAGAGTAGGTAGGTACTGTAGCCGTGCCATGAGCTGGAAAGTAAAGGATACGTATACGTAATTACGTAAGGTTTTACTCGATATGTGCATTCTATCATTTCTATCGCACTCGCGCTTACAAATAGGAGCGAGCGCGATAGCCTGCTTAACGTATTTAGTAAAACCTAATGTTACCGATACTTGCAAAGTCATGGTACGGCTACTGTTTATTACATTTACTGTATCGTTGGCCAGTAAGTTAGGGTTTTCGATCTTTTACACGCGACGCTATATAGGCGTGTGGTCCAAACAGCTGTCAGGTTCATAGGCACTGAACATAAAATATCGAAATTCTAATGGTATTTGGAGGTAACCGTTATAATGGCGGGACCGGATCCTGAATTCGATCGATTCATATTGCATTATTTAGTACTGAATTTGTACTATTTAGTACCTGTTGTAAAAAAAATTGTACCTCTTCTTTTTCAAAGTTATACTCAATCAGTCTGGTCCCGCCATTATAACGTTATAATGGCGGAACCAGATCCTGAATTCGATC
>JALPQI010013809.1:0-25574 GCA_025490895.1 Thaumatotibia leucotreta | reverse complement strand
TAAATATAATATATATATAAAATATATATATGTATAATTGTACAGGGTCATACAATGATACAATATTCACTCAGCAGCTTGGCGCATTCACAACGAATACATTTCGTAATTAGTATCAGGGTCAAAATTCTTTTCGTTGTCTTATTTTGTGTCCCTAAAAAACGTTACGCAGTGATTATTTTCGTATGAGATGATATGTTTTGTTTTCAATTTCTGATACATGGATTAAAAGCGTGACAGAGTCGTATGAAACAAGACAACGAAAAGAATTTTGATCCATCTAAGGGATCTGCCAGTTTTTACGATTTACTTGTCCGTGACGTGATCTACTCACTAAGATTTGATTCCCTGCCTTTATTACGTTCCGTATTGTATGCGATACATAATTATATTAAATATACACGCTTAGACAGCATACTAATTGACTAATTTCCAAAAATGTGTCAAAATAATAAACTGTGAAATTTTCAATACATTCTGATGGTTTAGTTAGACAATGAAAATATTAGTGGAGATGTTGGTATCAACCCATTTGCTTAGGGAAATCAGATTAGACCAAGGAACCAGAAAGGATAAACGGAACGGCCCGCCTTTGGCCTGCGGCAAATCCGCCCAGAGAATAACAATAAAAAGTTCATGGACATATATTTTAGAAAAACACGCCTTCTTTGAATAGATTTTCAACATCATATGCAGTGTGTGGTCTTTAACACGGGAGAAAAATGAAATGAGTGACTCCTTAGACTATCAGCAATAATCCTGTAAAGGTCCCGGTGTTTCAAAGTGGTTAAGTTCGGAGATATTGTCATTCAAAGCTATGGACCTTTAGTACTGGATCTTGGCATCACGATGTCGTAGCTTGTCAGTCGCAAGACATCTTGATAGTATACCAGGTAGGAAGTCATAACAATAATTTTGTTTGCATTTTTACACTAATTTGATACGGTTTTAAAAAAAAAATTGTACATTTTTCAATGATTCAAAAATGATAAGTTATTGATAACTTTTAATTCAAGTAAATGAACCCATAATAATGAAAAATACATGAACAAAAAATATTTTTTTTTTTTTAATTACAATATGTGGAAATGATTGTTGATCAGCTTATTAATGCACCGTTTAAATTTTCACCCCGGTTGTAGGCCACACACTGTATAATATACTGAAAATTAACCCCGTCTCAAAGGTGGATTTAGACCAAAGGAGCATTCGCTCATTCTATCCCCCACTCTACGAAATTCGTTCGTTACACAAAACGTGATTCGTCGAAATATGGTCGAAATTCGTAGAGTGAAGATAGAAACAGCATTCGCTCGTTTGGTCTAAATCGCTAGTGTGAGAATAGTGAATTAAAGTGGATAAAATATATCCATTTAAGAACGTATGTCCAAGACTTAATTCGTTAAACATTTTTAGAGCCGAGTAAGTAATTACTTCATGTTTGTATTGATTATTACTTAGCGACGCGTCAAAACTCCGAACTTTGCCGAAAAGTTTTAAGACTTATAAGATCTTTTGGAAATACAATTTCACAGCGTTGTTTTAATTAAAGACTGAAAAAATGGGGGACTGATACCTACTACAATATATCTGAATACAGTGTATTAAAAATAGTGGGGGTCTGTTTAAGGGCCCATTCAGTGTCGTAATCATCGATGCCTGATTAAAAAAAAAATTAAGTAATTTTTATGCTAATTTAACAGTTATTTATGAAAGCGCTCAGTTCTATAGTCCTAAATTAACCATTTAATGTCTGAATTGTCTAATTCACTAATATTTTTTTATACTTTCATCATGCATTCATTAGCATCACAATTTTTCAGTCCACTGCTGGAAATAGGCCTTTTCTATAACCTATGCTTATGGAACTATGGACACACTAGTTCGTCTTACGAACTACTAGGTAATTAGGTATGCTATGGCTAGGTAGGGTACTGTAGTAGCTTGCTTCCTTCCGTTAAAGTACCGCATGACGTCACACCGTGCGACAGTTCAGAGCACGGTCAGACGTTTTTGTTAATCATATGAATTTTCATCTCACTTGCTTTCTAAGCGCGCCATTGCTTGCATGCATCGCTGGATATGCTACTATCTCTTACGCTTACCTGGGTGCTTAGACAATTTGCCAATCGCTAGTGCTTCATCGTCAATCGTAAGCGAAAGGCAGCTAACTATCTTTGTCGCACTAACATGAAAGACTGACAGAGAGGTAAAACTACGATATGCTACTAAGCGCAAGCGATTGGTAACTTGGCTAAGCATCATGGTATTTAATAGTGTAAAACAAATAACATGACACATTTGGTCATCTGTAGGGCACGTTGCTGTTGCTACGTTATTAACGCACGTTTACTTTCTATCCATCCCGCTCGTACGGTCGCCTCTAATAATATGTATACGATTTTGATTCTTATGCCTTTGACATTCGGTCCGAAATGTATACATATTATTAGACGTGACTGTACTAGTTTGCGTATTGGCGCGAGCGAGGCAGATAGAAAATAAACGCGCGTTAATAAAGCCGCGGCAGCTCATGGTACGGCTACTGTGCCGCGTATAAAGGTGCATTCAGACCAAACGAGCATTCGCTATTCTGTCCCCCACTCTACGAAATCAACGAATCACGTTTTGTGTAACGAACGAATTTCGTAGAGTGGGGCATAGAATAGCGAATGCTCGTTTGGTCTGAATGCACCTTAATGTTGGAGGTGGCGAAGTTTCAACACTACCCGCGGTGTAAAATTAACGTCATTGTTCGTCTCCGCAGCGTCCTGAAGGGTTTCCATTCATATTCATTCATCGCGTCGCTATTGAATTAATATATATATATATTAATGTATCTAGGGTAAAGTCAGGAAAAGTGCTTCGTATGAAACACTCAAAATACTTGTGTAAGGAAATACCAATAACCCTGCATCTTTTTGATTTGTAAATGTGTTTTAGAGGCTGAGTCACGGTGGGTAGGGCAGAATAGTTCTGTGGTAGTATTAATTTCAACAAATCTGTATTCATTTCTATTTCTTATTTTAAAAATTAGACTATTAAGAATTCATAATATTGTCGAAAACTTGTAGATATTATTACGTTATAAACCAGATTACAACCAAAACTTAATTGATAAGGTCAATGCGGGTAATACCGTCTATCGGAAAAGTCCGTCAACTGATTTTCACCCCTAACTCAACAATATAAGAAGCATATAACGGACTTTCCCTACAAATAAAATATGCCGGAATTACCCACACTGACCTTAAATAGCACTGTTGCAGTAGTGGGGTCCATTCCATATACCTGATAACATTTCAAAGATTTGGCTTGACTAAATAGGCCCAAAGTATTCAAGTTATGGATTCAAACACTACAATGCATTGTAAGTTTGCAGTAGGTACTTGTTAGAATTGGTGGAGTGTCGATCTTGGCACCACAAGCCTGGGTAATCACTATTTTTTTAAAGTTTCCGATAACTATTTATTTCAATATTTAAAGGTTGTTAGTAAAATAAATAAATTAATATCTTAGGACATCTAACACAAATCAACCTAGTCCCACGGTAAGCTCAATTAAGGCTTGTGATGCGGGTACCGAGATACATACAGATACTTAAATAGATAGACAGCCACGACCAACAAATATTTGTGATAAATAAATACAAAAATAATGCCCTCGCTGAGATTCGAACCCGGAAGCTCCAGCTTCGTAGGTAGGGTCACTACCAACTAGGCTACGCAGGCTGGCTGTTAGTAATACTTATAAATCTTCAAATAAATGAAATCTAATCGACACCCCTAATTCGTAAAAAGAAAAAAGATATTAAAGTTTATTGCATTTTGATCATACATTAGAATAAATAACTATTTGGTATACTAACTTACAAGGGTGCAAAGTTGTATTTTAACATAGTTACGAGAAGTAAAATACTTTTGCAACCCTGTGTAATACAAAAAAGGTGACACAGAGAGAAAACTGCGATACTCTACTGAGCGTAAGAGGTTCGCGTCTTGGCTGTGCGTACTCAGCAGGCATAACCCAGATCATCATCATCATATCAGCCGAAAGACGTCCACTGCTGAACATAGGCCTCCCCCAAAGATTTCCACAATGACCGGTCTTGTGCCACCCGCATCCAGCGGACTCCTGCGACCTTTACCTAGCCAATATGCCATTCTGCAATCGTATACGATAAGCGATATAAAAAAGATAATAAATGTATAAGAATGACAGATTCGTACGAAAAGTCCCGTGACCATTTCTATATATTATTATGGTCTTTGACTTATCGCTTGTCGTATACAGAATGGCATACTATTATAGTTGTAGATAAGGGCTAGAAAATTTTCCGCATCGACCGGTTGCGATCTATTGTGGCAGCCCTGTTTTGCAGTTCATTACTAATACCCGTTGAGTCTAGGTAGTTCCGGATTCTTTGGGCTGTAATATGAGGTTGTAATATTCTTTGGGCTGTAATAATACCTCGTGAGGTTGAAGTACCTGCCTACCTAGGTGAATACTACTAATACGTACATTAGTGGTCCGCAGGAGCAGAGGATATGCATAGCAGTTTCCTCTGATTCCTGGCAGAACCTGCATGTCGGTTCTTGTTTCTCACCCATTAGAAACATATGTACACCTTGGCTAGGGCTGCAATTGTCTTTATAATGCTATATCTCATACTTGAGGTGAGAGGTGTATTAATAGGCTCAGTGGGTTAGATAAACACTCGATCACACGTGCAGGGAGACCGCCATTGTTTATCTATCCTAGCTTTAAGTGAGTACACAGGGTGAGCAACTTAAATGGGTCACTTGGGTCAGTAGGGAAAATAAATTTCATGGCTTTCTGTAAACCGCTACATGCTGGATACCACATTAGTTAAAGGGAACGGAAGTCGTTTTATATGATTTAGTAGTGTGGGAAAGTAAAAATATAGGTACCTACGGCTAAAAAGTAATCCTTTTATTTAACACTTTCATTGCGGACGAGTGCTACGCTCTACATGCCGATCCCGTGATTTTTCCGCTTTGTAGCGAAAATGGACCTCCCACAGAGAACTCCCCTCGGGAGTTTCCCGCGCTCAAAGTGTTAATTGATGATTGTTTGTCTTGCCTTCGTCATCTTGTTCGTCTATCACGACTCTTTTCTTCAGAAATATATCAAGCGAAAAAAAATCTGAAGTGTTTTGTCTTTTACAAATGTTGAAATGAATCCTCAAGTCGACACAACGCCATGATACGGTCATTTATGCAGCATCTCCCAATTACATGCTTAATGACAATCAACACCTATAGGAGTAGTAGCAATACCTTAGGGTGAAGACACACTTATCAGCATGCGTACGCATTTTGTCTAATAAAATTGGCTGTTTAGTATGAAACGTGTAAGCATGCGTAGGCGTGCGGAAAGCTGGACGCGGTCCCATACTAAACTGACATTTTCTATAGACAAAATCCGGACGCATGCTGATAAATGAGTCTTCACCCTTACAATGCCTATGGCGCCAGTGAGTCTGCCTGCGACCACGATTTACGTTTAATATTATCCTAACGTTTCGGACATGAGGTTACACCCGTGAGTCTGCCTGCGACCACCGATGTAACGTCATACCCGAAATGGCAGGATAATAATTAATAGTACATTGTGCATCTAGGGAGGTAAGTACGGTATTACTAACGAGAGTGTTAGAAGCTTTTAATGACTCGAGTTAGTATTCCGCTTACCGACCGTGATGCATACAATGTTTGTTATCACACTTGTAAGCAAAAAAAAATCGTTTTAAGGCAAAATATTATTCAATGACGTACTAACATTTCTATTACTCCCTAAGGAATTTCACTTTACTATTTATTACTCCCGCGATGCATGCAAGCAATGGCGCGCATACAAAGCAAGTGTGATGAAAACGTATGTTTACGCGTATAAGACCCATTTATCGTTAAAATATGAGTTTAAACCAATATAACCTCTATCTTCATAGTAGTTGTCGTAAATTCACTATACAGTGAGCATGACCAGTTTCCTCAGTGTGAAGCCGGGAAGGCCGAGCGAGCGAGGCGTTCTAATTGCTCCCGGTTCACAAGCTTCGCGCTTCGCCGCCTCGCACGCTCCTGTGCTTTACGGGGAGAGCTTTAATGCTATATTTGCATTTATCGATATTCACGCCGAAGTGGACTGTGATTAATTTCACACCGTATTGCAAGTGCATGTATTTTTGATATACTTAACCTCAAACAGGTACGATCTATTGGTGAAAAGTTAAGAGAAGCTCCAGCTGAGTATGTAGTAACCTATCTATATAGGCATTTGTTTTTTTTTCGCATTGTATACTGTACTGTCTATTTGAATAAGTCACTATTACATACAAAACATGATTTACTTAAGTTGTTTATCTACCTATAGTTATTAGCAGAGATCGAATGAGCATTATTGTTCGCAATAATATGGACAAGACTAAAAATAGTATTAAATTCCAGAGAATAATTTATTAAAATTTTATATCGAAGCCTTGAAGTGACTATTTATACAGATTTTCATAGTTACCGTTAATAAATATGTAATATAAAAAAACGATTAAGTAATTGATTAATAATTTAATCAATTTTGGAGTCATGTCCATGTTATTGCCAAGGATCGGACAAAAGCCCGTCATTTTGAAAACATAACCCTGTTCCGTACAGTACAGACTTCCTTATCTTATGATTCTTATGATGTTAACAATTTTATTTAATATGATGTTTTTCTTAATAACACTAACACAAAGTAGTTACTATTTAGGAGATCTAGGTAACTTTATTTCGACAGAATTACTAAAATTAAATATTATTTTTCCACAAATGCCCATCTAATAATAAAAATAGCGAATGTGAAATAGTGTGATATGATATTTCCGAGGCCCGTAGAATGTACGTCGTACACCACGACGTACCTAAATACACTCTTGCGTAAGATAATTATAGTTTTTATTTATTTACAAGAACCTATTCGAACTTTACACATTAGCTCGACTGATGTATCAAATCGTCAAGGTCTTAACATATCAAAACAAAATGAGTTAACATTTTAAAAGTTTCAATAAGGCCTGGGTTGTGTAGATACCGTCATTTATTTTACGATAAGTGCATGCTACTTGGAAGGTGGACTACTCTATATTTATAAATCGTCTGCCTCAACTTCGAGCGCCTCACACGCTTTTGCGCTTTATTGCTGGAGCTTAAATGCTATATTTGCATTATCGATCCCTTTGTCGGCGGCGTGAGTCGTGATGAATTTTGAATCTCAATTTATTAACGATGCTTTATATGGAGCTTCCCAATTTTGACTTCACAGTCAATCTAGTATGAACGATTTCGCTAAATATTATTTACCTTTGTATTTACCTACCCTACACGATTTAGAACATAATTATATTGTAAGTCCTGAGTCCCCTATTAGAAAGAGTAGGTATTTGTGAATTTAAAACTAATTGTTAAAAAAATAGTGACTAGCGTAGCGTCGTTTGTTTCCAATTCAAACAGTACAAAACAAAAGCAACTCTGTTAAGCCGCGTTTCCTCTTAGTGCTCAGCGGTTCTACCGCGAAAAACGAAATTCGTAAATTTCGAGGATTTGTCTCTCTCACTCTAATGACGCCTTCGTTTGAGTGACAGAGAAAAATCCTCGAAATTTCCGAATTTCGATTTTCGCGGTAATAGACCTTAGCGAGCATTCATTCGTTCTTGGGCAGATGAAAACAGGATTTCACATAGCAAAATGTTCGTTCGTCAGTCCACGAACGAACGAATTCTCACTTAGAGCACTGAGTGGGAACGCGGCTTTACTAGTTAGCAAAAAAAAACTGCTGCCGGTAATTTGTTCTTGTGTAAGTACACCAGTATGCTTAGCCAAGTTGCCAAGCGCTAGCGCTTAGTAGCGTATCGTAGTTTTCCCTCTCTGTCACTCTTTCATATTAGAGCGACAAAGACAGTTAGCTGCGATTGACGATTAAGCGCTAGCGATTGGCAACTTGTCTAAGCATCCTGATTTACCAGAATGCGTAGCGGTGTTGTCGGATAATGGTGCAGCAAGCATTAAAAATCGGGCGAGATTATCAACTGACCATAAAAGTAAATATCAACGTATGTTTTAATACTGCACACCATCAATTGTTTCAAGGAGTCCTCTGCTTCCAAATTCAAGCCGAAATTGGGTAAGCTTTAAATGATTTGAGTCAGCAAAGTACCAATAAGCATCCATGGGCATTTTTTACGAAACTGTGCCTCTTATTATATAATCTTCGATAAAATTATTAAATTGAAGAGGGGTTAATATTTTGCGCACTGCTAAATAATCACAAAGTGTGAGGCCTTTATAAAACAGATAATTTATATGTGTGCCCTCTCTCTTTAAAAAATATAAGAGTTAAATACAAAAAGTCGAATAGGCGGCATGAAGGTCATTTTTCAAATAAAATGCATTTTCATTGCAAGAGTTTGGTAAATGCCAGATTGATTATGGGTATAGTGTTTTATTAAGAACTAGAAAGAAAGGTATTTTAGTTACAAATTTATTCCAAAAAGTTAATCAATCAGGGTACAATATGATAAGAAGAAATACCAAGTTATAGCCAAAATTATGAGGCTGATATTTACCTAGCAAAGTACGCTAAATCTTTAGATAACTGAAATGCTATAAATATTTCCATATACAAATCAATGCAGAGTTTTATTTAGACGGGTTAAGGCTAAGATTCAAGTTTATGCTAGGGTTAGATAACTTAATATGACATCACATGGCAGATAAGGTAGTGCGTGCCGGATGAAATTCCTTATCTATATATATAAAAGAAGAAGCTCCCTTATAAAGATGCACGCACAGCCTAAACCCCTGGTCCTATAGACTCCAAATTTGGCACGTAGGTTCCTTTTATGGTGTAGACGAGCACTAAGAAAGGATTTTACAAAATTCACCTTCTAAGAGGTTGAAATGGGGGTCCAAAGTTTGTATGGCGAAATAAGATTAGTTGAACTATTTGATCCGAAACTTCGCAAAAGTATTCTTTAAAGTAATTGAGTAAAGGTATGTTAAAGGTTTTTTGAAAATTCAACCCCCGGAAAAAGGTAAAAAGGGTGACGAAGTGAAAAAATCAAGTTGGGTATCGTTTCTATGGTTTATCGGGACGTAGATCACGAATACAATAACGATTTTAAATTTTAACGCAGCGGACGTGAAATACTATGAACACGGTTATGGTGTAATGGGGTAAAATTCGAAAAATATCAATATAATTTTATGATTTATCTTTTATCTATATATATAAAAGAAGAAGCTCCCTTATAAAGATGCACGCACAGCCTAAACCCCTGGTCCTATAGACTCCAAATTTGGCACGTAGGTTCCTTTTATGGTGTAGACGAGCACTAAGAAAGGATTTTACAAAATTCACCTTCTAAAGGGTTGAAATGGGGGTCCAAAGTTTGTATGGCGAAATAAGATTAGTTGAACTATTTGATCCGAAACTTCGCAAAAGTATTCTTTAAAGTAATTGAGTATAGGTATGTTAAAGGTTTTTTGAGTTTCTTACTGGTTCTTCTCAGGAACGGCGTAGGGTTTGAACCAGTAGTAGATTTTTTTCTCTCTCTTGATAATGTCAGACGATTCGAAAGTGCTTATTAATAAGCTTACTTGAATAAAGAATAGTTTGACTTTGACTTTGAGTTTGACTTTGAAAATTCAACCCCCGGAAAAAGGTAAAAAGGGTGACGAAGTGAAAAAATCAAGTTGGGTATCGTTTCTATGGTTTATCGGGACGTAGATCACGAATACAATAACGATTTTTAAGTTAAACGCGGCGGACGTGAAATACTATGTACACGGTTATGGTGTAATGGGGTAAAATTCGAAAAATATCAATATAATTTTATTATTTATCTTTTATCTATATATATAAAAGAAGAAGCTCCCTTATAAAGATGCACGCACAGCCTAAACCCCTGGTCCTATAGACTCCAAATTTGGCACGTAGGTTCCTTTTATGATGTAGACGAGCAGTAAGAAAGGGTTTTGTAAAATTCACCTTCTAAGGGGTTGAAATGGGGGTCCAAAGTTTGTATGGCGAAATAAGATTAGTTGAACTATTTGATCCGAAACTTCGCAAAAGTATTCTTTAAAGTAATTGAGTATAGGTATGTTAAAGGTTTTTTGAGTTTCTTACTGGTTCTTCTCAGGAACGGCGTAGGGTTTGAACCAGTAGTAGATTTATTTCTCTCTCTTGATAATGTCAGACGATTCGAAAGTGCTTATTAATAAGCTTACTTGAATAAAGAATAGTTTGACTTTGACTTTGACTTTGAAAATTCAACCCCCGGAAAAAGGTAAAAAGGGTGACGAAGTGAAAAAATCAAGTTGGGTATCGTTTCTATGGTTTATCGGGACGTAGATCACGAATACAATAACGATTTTTAAGTTAAACGCGGCGGACGTGAAATACTATGTACACGGTTATGGTGTAATGGGGTAAAATTCGAAAAATATCAATATAATTTTATTATTTATCTTTTATCTATATATATATAAAAGAAGAAGCTCCCTGACAAAGATGCACGCACAGCCTAAACCCCTGGTCCTAGAGACTCCAAATTTGGCGTGTAGGTTCCTTTTATGGTGTAGACGAGCACTAAGAAAGGATTTTTCAAAATTCACCTTCTAAGGGGTTGAAATGGGGGTCCAAAGTTTGTATGGCGAAATAAGATTAGTTGAACTATTTTATCCAAAACTTCGCAAGAGTATTCTTTAAAGTAATTAAGTAAAGGTATGTTTAAGGTTTTTTGAAAATTCAACCCCTGAAAAAGGTAAAAAGGGTGACGAAGTGAAAAAATCAAGTTGGGTATCGTTTCTATGGTTTATCGGGACGTAGATCACGAATACAATAACGATTTTGAAATTTAACGCGACGGACGTGAAATACTATGTACACGGTTATGGTGTGATGGGGTAAAATTCGAAAAAAAACAATACAGTTTTATTATTTATGTTCATTTCTGGTTCTAAAGATTCCAAATTTAGCGCGTAGGTTTCTTTGAGGGTGTAGGGGTGCTCTAAAAAAGGTTGAGTCCAAATCCACTCCTTAGAGGGTGCAATGGGGGTCCAAAGTTTGTATGGCGAAACAAAGTTAGTTAGACTATTTGTCCGAAACTTCGTAGGAGTATTCTTCAAAGTAATAGAGTAAACATATGTGGCAGGATTTTTGAAAATGTAACCCCTGAAAAAGGTAAAAAGGGCGATGAAGTGAAAAAATCAATTTGGGTATCGTTTCTATGGTTTATCGGGACGTAGATCACGAAAATAATAACGATTTTAAAATTTAACGCGGCGGACGTGTAATACTATGTACACGGTTATGGTGTGATGGGGTAAAATTTGAAAAAAAAACAATAGAGTTTTATTATTTATGTTCATTTCTGGTTCTAGAGATTCCGCGTAGGCTTCTTTGAGGGTGTAGGAGTGCTCTAAAAAAGGTTAAGTCAAAATCCACTCATTAGAGGGTGCAATGGGGGTCCAAAGTTTGTATGGGGAAACTATTTAAACTCTTTTATACAAAACTTCACAGGAGTATTCCCAAACATAAATGACTAAAGAGATGTTTTAGGGTTTTTTGAGAATTCAACTCTTGAAAGTGGTAAAAAGGTTAACAGTAAAAAAACAACATGGTTATCGTTTCTATAGTCTATCGTGTCGCTGTACAGAGGTGTACGTGAAATACCATCTCCTCTTTTATGGTATCATGGGCTTGCGGGTTATGACAGGGGTATCGTTTTTGTGTTTATTTCTGATTCAAAAAATTCTAAATATAGCATGTTAACCAACGTTAATAACCTTTTAAGTTTTCCTGAGTTTTCACGCGATAGTAATCAAAAGTACATATTATCTGTGTATTCAAGAAGTTTTTTTATAAAGTCAAAACAGCCGTCACCATAAATTTCGTCATTTTTGATCCAATTGTGTAATTCGATGTATCGGGATCCCAGAGGTTCTTATTGACAAATTGCAAAAAAGGCTGCCTCATTCAATTTCCGTTTCGATATTGTCCGTCATAAAAATCGGTGGTAATCTGAAGTTCTGACTGATCTGTTCATCATAATGAAGCAGAAGTCAAATTTGCAAGAAACTGTAACAATCTTGATTTACTTCAAATGTTAATCAGCTCGGCTAATTATGGTCATCTTTGTAAGTCCCGGGAAACGACAAATGATAGTTTATCATCAAAACACAACAATCACCTATGAGAGTGTATGCAAACTTTTAATGATAAAAAACATTTGTCGGTTACCAGATGGTAAAGATGACCATAATAATATGATAGCGTGATTCCTACGGAACTTGAAGTCAAAATTGCAAGAAAAGTTTGCCATCTCGAATTTAGGTTTTAAGTTTAAAACGCCCGTGATAAAAATTGATAAAACGCCGCCGAACCGCGAGTAAAAGCACCACCCGCCACACTTAAATCGGTTAAGGCAAATGCGAGATAATCGCGGGAAAACATTAACACGCAGTGAATAGATATTAGTACGCGGGCGAAGCCGCGGGTAACTGCTAGTATGACATAATGCTTAAAATAATACATGTTAAAGGGGAGTTTATCAAATTTATCAATTGCTGCGGTAAAATATAGAATGTTTCTGATATAAATAACACCAAGATTTGTAACATTGTTTTGTTTTTAAACTTTTATACCACTTTTTAACTAGGACACTTAATCCGCCCAACCCTGTAAATACCTAACTAATTTATTTATTCTTATTAAAATATTATCGAACCGAGTTACTCACGTATTTATTTAAGACGATGATTGCTCGACATGTTTCGACGCGTACTCGGGCTTTGGTCGAGGGTACTCCGGACGAGGACCCTCTTAATGGGTTGAAAAATGTCGAGCAATCATCGACTTAAATACGTGAGTAACCCGGTCCGATAATATTTTAATATGTTTGAGTCTCAAGTTAGTTATAATTATTTATACTTCACGGAGATCTCAAGCGAACAAGGAATATTCTCGAGACTTTTACAGAGAATTAGACAAGAAACATCAAGAATGGTCCCAAGATTTATCATTAAAAGGATGGACCCTAAAGGGCTCTTAAATAAATCCAGATTAAGAGATAAGTTTCACTTATCCCGGCCGCCGTCGAAAAGGGAATAAAAAATTTCACATGGTTCGTATAACTATGTATAACGTTGTAGATACTTAATGTTATGTGTACGTTTAACAATTTATACGCATTAATTACATTTCTACATACACATTACATACTAAGGAGACCTTGTGAATTTGGCATGGATTATAGTGTATACTATACAGTGTGTGGTCTTTAACACGGGAGAAAAATGAAATGAGTGACTCCTTAGACTATCAGCAATAATCCTGTAAAGGTCCCGGCGTTTCAAAGTGGTTAAGTTCGGAGATATTGTCATTCAAAGCTATGGACCTTTAGTACTGGATCTTGGCATCACGATGTCGTAGCTTGTCAGTCGCAAGACA
Organism: Thaumatotibia leucotreta; assembly: GCA_025490895.1. NCBI lineage: Eukaryota > Metazoa > Arthropoda > Insecta > Lepidoptera > Tortricidae > Thaumatotibia > Thaumatotibia leucotreta. The sequence goes on along the minus strand of JALPQI010013809.1, from coordinate 12,068 downwards.
TCTTGATAGTATACCAGGTAGGAAGTCATAACAATAATTTTGTTTGCATTTTTACACTAATTTGATACGGTTTTAAAAAAAAAAATTGTACATTTTTCAATGATTCAAAAATGATAAGTTATTGATAACTTTTAATTCAAGTAAATGAACCCATAATAATGAAAAATACATGAACAAAAAATTACAAAAAATTTTTTTTTTTTTAATTACAATATGTGGAAATGATTGTTGATCAGCTTATTAATGTAATACATTCAAGGCAAAACTATCAGTATGTACCTAGCAGGTAGTTATAATGCCAATAAAAAATATTATACGGTTAATACCAAAATAATAAAGAGGGTAAATCCATGTAACTGTAAAGAAAGTGACCATTTAACTGTCTGTTTATCTACTTACGAGTATGATCCAAGTGTAAGTGTTACACTATATCTGAATAAGTATTATTTTGATGACAAGACATAATAACAGTAAAATTTGCACAATTAATAAATAAACATGCAACACATTTAATTACATTCTTGCATGGAATTGCCCAATAAACAAATATCTTGAGACACCTTACACAAATCGACCTAGTCCCACGGTAAGCTCAATTAAGTAGTAGTAGTGGTAGTAGTAGTAAATCACTTTATTGTACACAGAATATGTTACAAAAACAGTTATACAGAAATTTAGGTACAAAGGCGAACTTATCCCTATAAGGGATCTCTTCCAGCTAACCTTTGAGAGATTGAGTGGAGAACCGAAAGATTAGATAGTCAAACTCACACAATGCACAATGAATACAAAGAATTAAAAAACACTAAATTATCATCATCAGCCTATGTTAGTCCACTGCTGGACGTAGGCCTCTCCTATTAACTATGCGTATAGACGCATTAGGAGGTAAATACCCATAATCGCCACGCTGGGCAAGCGGATTAGCGATCGCAGTAATGTGTCCACTATGATGACGCTGCTGCCCATCATCAATCTTGTAGAATGGTCAGTGACACTTCAGTCCCTTAGTCAACTCTTACGACACCCGCAGGAGGAGTTGGGGTGGTGACAAATGTATTCTTACTGCCGTCAACCGTATAGCTAACATTATATAAAATGTTATATAAAATTAGCTATACGGTTAATACCTAATCAGTTCTAAAAGATTTTCAAAGCACAAGAAAAAATAACGCATGAGTTTTCTAATATCGAATGAATACACTTGAATATTGTGAACGGTTAGATTTCGATACCCAAGAAATACGATATTTTTTTTGTTATCTGCGCGATAGATGGGACGTCGGAGCATATACGATTTTTATTGCTAACGATCCTGTCTCGCGTATTGTCAGCGCCGTGATGGATGTTCCCAGAGTCTGGCAGTAAAACATAAGATATGCCGACATTCGCACTCTGTAACATACGTACATATGGTTTGAAGTGCTCGAACTGCGGTCGTTACCATGCTCCAGGGAAATTTTATAGGTGAATACGTTTAACACGCGTAATGATCTGTATTTAGGGGCGAGTTGGTGTTGATGAAATACTCTGGGATTACTTTTAAGCTGCTTGGATAATTTCGAATTGCGCGTAAATATTGTACTTTTTATTCCAGGGGCCCGTTTCTGAAAAGCTTGTAACTTGTAACACAAGTGGAAGTCACTTTTTAATACTATTAATTGGATAAGGACTTCCGCTTGTATTACAACTTACAAGCTTTCCAGAAATAGGCCCCAGTCCTGAATTAGATAGTTGCATTAGATAAAAAATACAGGGAATTTTGAATATTTTTTCACATTCTCGCAGATTTAACGAACTGATTGAAATCCAATCAGTTTTGTATCGTGATATATATCATAAATAAATTTCCGTTTAAATCGAATATGCTCGAATATTTCTCTACAAATCTAACAGCTTTTTCAAAAACAAATTGTTTGTTTTTGTGAACAGTTCCGTGCAGCCTTTGTTTTTCACAAAGTCCATAATGAACACAAAGAGTTTGATTGACATGCACTGGAATGCACTACTTTTAATTGCTAGCTTACCGTACCGATTCTTATCTTTCTGAATTGGTTTTCAAGCTTGTATAAAAATGGATTAATATTTTACTAGTATATTCAAAATCATCATCATCAATGACCTTAGAGTATTACAGACTATGCGAAGGTCGCAGAACAACGAACGTGGCGCAAGTGTATTGTGGAGGGTCACAATATTTGTGATGAGACATGGTTTGCTGCACTCACTGATAAACGACAGAAGCGACGCCAAGGTGCTTCGGCGCCCATTTCCGCAAACTTTCCTTGTCAGTCCTGCGGTAGACTATGTCGGTCTCGCATCGGTCTATTGAGTCATCAGAAAAGGTGCTTCTCGATTATTACACCATAGATCGTCTGCCATAGACGCTAAGGCCTAAGGCCATGATGAAGCAATATCAGGTAAAGACACACCGTCTTTTGTGGTTATATAAACCAATGCGAGACCGGCACACCCGATTGCAACTATTGTGCGATTTGTGCGAAGAAGAAATGGTGGAACTATGTGGGGGCAGGGTCGCGATTTATAAAGTTACATTTTTCAATTTCGCTGTTTGCCTCTCTAACGCACACACATATTTGCTAGAAAGAGAGGCAAACAGCAAAGTTGTAAATTGTAACTTTATAAAACGCGACTCTGGTGTCTTTTGGTTCGCTTCACTGCAAATTAAAAATAAACTACACGTAAGATGGTCGAAACATCTTTTATATGCCGTGGAGTCAGCGGCATAATGAAAAAGGCTACGGCTCTAGCCAAGATACCATTCCGGAATCGTACAAGCGATAAGTCACGTGACCATAATAATGTATGGAAATATTGGAAAGACACACAATCACGTGACCTTTCGTACGAATCTGTCATCCTCACTTGGCCAGGCATGCTGGTGTAACAAAAAATATAGGGTCCCGTTTGAGTGCCTATTCAGCATCGTACCTAGTCTAATTAGTAAAATTAGGAGAAAACTATTTTTGTTACATACCTACTCTAGATGCGATGGCAGACTCATTAAGTTAAGACATTTCGAGTATTCTAACATAATAAACGGTTGTACTCCTACTAGCATGCATTTGTACATAGATAATACTTATAGATACTTATACATTTATATGAGATTGGTATCATTCGGACTACAAATTCGAACTAAAACGTATACTGAATCTAATCACGACGCAAAGGTGTGATTTACCGATATTTTCCAGGTAGTGTTGAAATTCTAAGTTTCAGAGAGGTAATTGCTCACTAGGGGTTAGAGAGCATTTGCTCCAGTTGAAGCGGTAGAACCGGTATGAACCGGTATAAGTCTAATATTTGAATTGTCATAAGTTTTGGACTTCGGATTAGAGATTATGCTGTTTAACTGAGCCCAACATAGACAAGAAAATCTATTACTTAACCCATTCATTGCTGACGCCCCATATTTTTAATTATCACGCAGCGCCGCCGCCTTCTACGCGACGACGCGAATTCGCGTCCACGGCATCACGTTAACATTTCAATGGACGCGAATTCGCGTCCGCGGCATTAGGTTATATTATCACACTTCAAGGACGCGAATTCGCGTCTGCGGCATTAGGTTATTTCACACTTGAAGGACGCTAATTCGCGTCCTCGGCATCTTGTTTACGCATACACAGGACGCGAATTCGCGTCTTCGGCATCCGAGATAAGAATTATGAAAATTACAAATGCATTGAATCCAGAAACCAGCGACGGTATAATATTATCCTCCATAAATAAAATAACATTTTGGTATCAGCTTTTAACCCATTCATTGCTGACGCCCCATATTATTAATTATCACGCAGCGCCGCCGCCTTCTGCGCGACGACGCGAATTCGCGTCCACGGCATCACGTTAACATTTCAATGGACGCGAATTCGCGTCCGCGGCATTAGGTTATATTATCACACTTAAAGGACGCGAATTCGCGTCTGCGGCATTAGGTTATTTCACACTTGAAGGACGCTAATTCGCGTCCTCGGCATCTTGTTTACGCATACACAGGACGTGAATTCGCGTCTTCGGCATCCGAGATAAGAATTATGAAAATTACAAATGCATTGAATCCAGAAACCAGCGACGGTATAATATTATCCTCCATAAATAAAATAACATTTTGGTATCAGCTTTTAAGTACAGTTGATTTCTAGCAAAAAAAAAGAAATAACTCGAGGACGCGAATTTGCGTCCTCGGCATCACGTTTACGCATACATAGGACGCGAATTCGCGTCTTCGGCATTGAATAGGCTAAACGTCATATTTTCGGATAAGCCCTCCTCATGTCTCTGGTTTTGGCAGACCGATAGTCTGTAGGTACCTAAGTATTTGCGATTCAGATGTTGAATCATTTAGTAAAAGTTCATCTATATGAACTACAGATGTACTCCCTAAAGTTCTAACAGTGAACTGTGTGTTATCCTATTATAGAACACGTTTAAATCTTTTCGCCTTGATAATCTTATCTGGCACCTATTCATTTGTAAGGTCACACATAGATATGCAGAACACTTAGTAAAATTTTCGTAACTGTTTATAATTATCGTAGTGACGTAATCGTAGTCGCGTGCGAGTTAGTAATGGGAATACAGACCCCGTGTCCTAAGCCGACTTCAAGAAACGGTAATGTATCTGTTGCATATATTAATTGTCTGTGTTATGTATGCATACTACATGCAGCTTCTATCAGTCAACTACGCTTGACAGGTGTTTGTATTTTTCTAGCTGTCTACTTTTTGATATTCATTCCTTTAATATATATATTGCTGTCAAGATGTATTTTTACTAATATTCCTGATAATAGCCCCATATTTCACATTGGCGACGAGATGAACTCACGTTAAGTTATTCCCGATGTAATATAATTGCATAAGCTGTACATACTGCGTCGATTTTAATAGTGCGGCGTGTGGTGTTGTGCGGGCACGATGGCGGTCGGGAAGATTGAAGCTTTCGACGCGAATACAGATAAGTGGTCGTCATACGTGGACCGCCTTGAACAATATTTTATTGTGAATAATATAAATGAAACTAGGAAAGTAGCTACACTAATTACATTTATTGGCGGCCCTACATATGAACTGTTAGCGACGCTTTGTGCACCAAAGAAACCACACGAATTGAGATATGACGACATCAATAATATTATGTTAGAACATCTCCAACCGACGCCTAGTATATTAGCAGAGAGGTAGAAGTTTCGACAAAGAACGCAATCTAAAAACGAATCTATATCGGACTATGTGGCGGCTTTGAAGAAATTAGCTAGAACGTGCGACTTCAAGACGGCCTTAGACGAAAATTTAAGGGATCAACTTGTCTGTGGCATGTTTAATGAAATGAGCAGACAGAGGCTTTTTGCGGAAGATAATATAAGTTTCACAAAAGCTTACAAACTGGCTCACGCCTTAGAAGCGGCAGAGGCGAACGCGGCGGCAGTGAACAACGGCAAGCGGTCGAGCGACGACGGCGCCGAGGCGTGTCATGCTGTCACGAGCGAGACTCATCGCGGCGGTGGACGACGCGCGCCGATGACGAGCGGCGAGCGAAGATGCGAGCGAGATGGCGCAGCTGGCGGGAGCGGCGCGCCGGGCGCAGCCAGGAGTGCGGGCACGGGCCAGCGGCGCACAGGCCGCGCCGGCGGAGCGGCGGCTGGAGGACCGAGGTGCTCGACTTGTGGGGCTTGCGGCGGACAACATGATGCAGCTAAATGCAAATTTCGCGTATACGTGTGTCGCGTATGCAATCGAGAAGGCCACCTTAAAAGAATGTGCCCTAAACTTGGCGCGGGCGGCGCGAGTTACGTGGATGGCAATTACGTTAAAGAAGTAAAGGACTCCGATACCGACGATAGTGTCGAGGTAATTAATTCAATTTATAACATAAGTCGCTCCAAAGACTACAAACCGTATACCTTAACATTACTTGTTGATAATAAAGAGTTGGAAATGGAGATTGACACAGGTACCCGTATATCGTGTATCAGTTTAGATTGCTATCATAAAATGTTCAGGCACTGTGATTTAATAAATTCAAATTTGTCATTACGTTATTACACAGGTCCGACCGTAACGATTGTAGGCAAAATAAAGCCCGTCGTTAAATATAAAGATAAGAAACGGGAATTCAGTTTGTATGTCGTGAAAGCGGGGAGGACATCATTAATCGGTCGCGAGTGGTTAGAGGAACTGGGTATTGTAGATCGGGCCAGTTTTCAGTGTAACAGTATAGTCACGGGAGGTAAATTTGATTTGAACTCGTTCAGTTCCAGATACGCTCAGGTTTTTGAAGACGGGCTGGGGTGCTACACGGGCTCGCCGGTGGGGTTCCGGCTGCGAGACGGCGCGACGCCCGTGTTCCTGCGCGCGCGCCCGCTGGCGTTCGCGCTGCGCGAGCCGGTCGACCGCGCGCTGGACCAGCTGGTGAGTGACGGCATCATCACCCCTGTCGACTGTTCGGATTGGGCCACGCCAATTGTACCAGTAGTCAAGTCAGACGGTTCGATTCGTATCTGTGCTGATTACAAGCTGACGCTCAATAAATGGCTAGAGGTTGACAGGTATCCTCTGCCTAGAATAGAGGATTTGTTAGTAAAGCTGAATGGCGGGAACCAATTTTCGAAAATCGATTTGAGTCAGGCTTATGCGCAATTTCCGTTGGACGATACCAAGAAATTTACCACAATTAATACACATAAAGGCTTATTTCAGTACAATCGCCTTGTATATGGTCTCGCATCGAACCCTGGTATCTTCCAACGCAAGCTAGAGCAAATGTTTGCCGACTTACCCACGGTTGGGGTATACTTAGATGATGTGATAATAACAGCAAAAAATGATGACGAACATTTAAACATACTTTGTCAAGTTTTTGACAGATTGCTAAAGTACGGTCTAAAAATAAAAAAAGAGAAATGCACCTTTTTCGCAGAATCTGTCACATATTTAGGTTTTGTCATATCAAGAGAAGGAGTATCGGCGTGTGCAAGTAAAGTTGAGGTTATCAATAAAATGTCTAGGCCAGAAAATGTTTCAGAGCTGCGATCGTTTTTTGGAATGATAATGTATTACGCAAAATTTGTCAAGAATTTGAGCACGATATTGTCACCTATGTATGAGTTACTAAAAAAGGGCGTTAAGTTTGTGTGGAGTAAAGATTGTCAGGCCGCATTTGAGAAAATTAAGAAGATGTTACAATCAAGTGAGGTGCTAGCGCACTACTCGCACGAGCTGCCGCTGGTGCTGACGACGGACGCGAGCAGCACGGGCGTGGCCGCCGTCATCGCGCACCGCACGCCGGCGGGCGAGCGCCCGGTCGCGTATGCGAGTCGAGTGCTGAATTCTGCTGAGAAACACTACTCGCAGATCGAGAAAGAGGCACTTGCGATCATATACGGAGTTCAAAAATTTTACCAGTACTTATATGGTAGGAAATTTTTATTAAAAACAGACCACAAACCGCTTGTTACGATTTTTGGAGGCAAAGCCGGAATACCGACGATGGCAGCGAGCAGACTGCAGAGATGGGCCGTGATCATGTCTGCGTATAATTTTGACATAGAATATGTGCGGAGCGAACAGAATGCAGCGGACGCCTTGTCGCGATTGATTACCGGGCCCGATAGAACGGTACGATCGGAGGTAACTTACCTCAATTACGTTCAAAACTTTTTACCGATAACGAGTACGGACATTAAAAAAGCGACGGACAAAGATCCGATTCTAGTAAAGGTTATGATGTATATTGTTTCAGGATGGCCTACTTATTGTGACGATGAGAATCTTAAACCATTTTTTATTCGAAGAAACGAGCTGTACATAGAGGCCGGGTGTATACTGTGGGGATACAGGGTGATAGTGCCGGCTGTTTTTCGCAATAAAATTTTACAGGAGCTCCACGTTGGACATGTCGGCATGGTGAAAATGAAGAGCACGGCCCGCAGCTACGTGTGGTGGCCCGGCATCGACGCGGACGTGGAGCGCGCGTGGCGCGAGTGCGCCACGTGCGTGGCCGAGAGCAGCGCGCCGCCGCGGGCGCCGCCCAAGCCGTGGCCGTATATTTCAGACCCATGGACGCGTCTACATGTGGATTTCTTAGGTCCTATTGAAAATAATTCGTTTTTCGTTATTGTAGACTCGACGACGAAATGGATAGAAATTTTTCGAATGTCGAAAACAACTACGTCATCGGTAATTAAGGTTTTATGCGAAACATTTTCTAGATTCGGTTTGCCTAGGTCGATTGTTTCCGATAACGGCCTTCAATTTTGTAGCGCACAATATGATCAATTCTTGCAATCAAACGGCATTGAAAAAATACTAACGCCGACATACCATCCCGCGTCCAACGGCGCCGCCGAAAACGCTGTTAAGCTCTGTAAAAAAGCTATCAAGAAAGCGAAGCGGGAGGGAATCGATATAGACTTAGCCTTACAAGCATATTTGATGACGCATAGGAACACAATTCATGGCACCACGGGCGATTCTCCTGCACTGTTACTGCAAAAACGTAGACTGCGCTGCCGGCTAGATTTACTACGAGGAGGAGAAGAGAGGGAGCGTAGAGTGGAGCGCACGCAAGAGCGACAAGTTCGTGCGGCTGGAGGTCGCGAACGCCAATTCCAAGTTGGAGACCTGGTGCACATGCGGGAGCAGACCAATCCGGATAGGTGGGTAAAGGGAACAATAAGAGAAGTAATAGGTTCCAGGAATTACATGGTAGAAAGGACGGATGGTACGCTATCTAAAAAACACATTGACCAAATAAAAAACAATGGTACAATTGGTACGTTAGACCATGGTAATGATAGTCGGTTAGTGTGGCCCGGTTGGGATACGTCTGGTGATGATGTGGCTGGTCCAGCGGAGGCGGCAGGCGCGAGTGTGGCGGCGGCGCAGGAGCCCGGGCCCGCGCCGGTCGCTGCTGCACAAGTAGCACCGTTGCCGGGGACCCAGGCACCTACTAGCCGGTATGGTAGAGTGTTAAACCGAGTTAGACACTTCCCCTTGCCCGAAATCGATTAAGTTGTTTGATGTGTTAGCATAAGGTCTAGTTGTTAATTTTGTAGTTATAATGTTATAGTTTTTGGTTAGATTAAGAAGCTTGTTTAAAATTAGCAAGAGGGTGTTATGTATGCATACTACATGCAGCTTCTATCAGTCAACTACGCTTGACAGGTGTTTGTATTTTTCTAGCTGTCTACTTTTTGATATTCATTCCTTTAATATATATATTGCTGTCAAGATGTATTTTTACTAATATTCCTGATAATAGCCCCATATTTCACAGTCTGTGAATCTGTTCATCAAAGAATTTTTTTTCAAATTTAAGTAGTATTATTTACCATGCATCTTACTGGTTCTTCTCTGGATACCTCTATGTAGGGTTAAAACCGGTAGTAGTTTTCATTTTCCTTGTTATTGTATCAGACGATTCGAAAATTCTTATTAATAGGCTTACTACAATAAAGAATAGTTTGACTTTGACATGAACATTCAACATAAAAACTACCTCCGGTCCTCATCCTTCACTACTGGCCTAAAAAGTTTTATTACCTACTATTCCGCTCATACTCGCATACTGGTCCGGAAGAGTATGCGAGAGAGTTTATTACGCTCGATATAATCAGCTCACGTCGCCAGATCATGGTGACGAAACGGGTGCTGCACCATGAGTTTTCAAGTATCGGATACGCCGACTCTAGCCGCACTATGACCTGCCCCGCCGCTTTTTTAACGCGGACTTACTTTCTATCTGGCTTACTGGCACCAATACGCGAGTAAGAGCGAAAGAAATAGAAAGAATGGAAAGTAAGTCCGTGTTAATAGTAAGCTCATGGTAAGCACACTCATGGTTCGGCTACAGGATGTTTAGCCAAGTTGCCAATCGCTAGCGCTTAGTAGCGTAGTTGTCCCTCTCTGTCACTCTTTCATATTAGTGCGACAAAGACAGTTAGCTGCTTTTCGCTTACGATTGACGATTAAGCGTTAGCGATTGGCAACTTGGCTTTAGCACCAGGTTTCTAAAACAATTGCGCCTCGCCGGTGCAAAAGTCGTCGCTTTCCTGCGGCACAGGGAGCCCGGGGCTAATACGCTTCGCACTCCTTGAATAACTTATTCAATTGCAGAAACGCTTTCTTTGAATTCACTTTGTACAGCAAAAAACTACCTACTCAAATTAATGAAAATTATAACCGGTTCGGTCCATAGCGTCTAATTCCCCGAATGTCTAGTCACCATACGTCCATTCCCTGAACGTCTAGTGTCCACAAGTCTGTTTCCCCGAATGTCTAGTCGTCATATGTCAATTCCCTTAATGTCTAGTGACCATAGCGTCTAACAGGTACCTATAGGTACATAATATGAATGTAAGAAATAACTATCAAACGTTTACCCTCATCATACACAGGTAATCTTTATTAACAGAGATTTAAACACAGAAATTTATAAGCAGAGTCACTACCAACAACGTAATGGTATTACTGTCAAAATTTAATGCAAAGATGCATATCGAATCGAAACAAGCCGCTTATAAATATGGTACGATAATTTTATTACACTAGAAGTACTAGAACTAAAGAGTTGAACTAGAATATATTTCAGAGTGATTTTTGTAACTATTTATGTAACTGGATTTTAACAATTAGCTCAGTCAGGCACTTACTTAGTCAGGTAGATGCCTAATTGAGATTTTCTTCTAAAGTACCTAATATTTATTTTTATTTAAATTTTCTAGCAAATCAGGAAAATATGGTTAGACAATATTATTATGTTTTTGTAAATGTAGTTAGTACCTTTAGCTAGATTATGTCTCGACAACGTTTTAGACTGTACAGTGTAAACTTTCAAAACGTCGGGATGAAGTTAAATTTAATGAATATACGCGAGTTTATCCGGTTTCATAGTTTTATTCCACATACTTAAACTTGTTGAACTTTTATTACTAGATGGTAGATAGAGAAACAAAGACTGAAAAGGTTGGAGCCCATTTACCGACATGTAGTAGCCACTGCCTCGTCAGCGCGGGGATGCGAAAGTGTTCGTCATCGAAACGGCTGACACCGCGCGATCATGAATCGAGCACGTACGTGATGCCTACGAGTAGTTCTAGTTACTCTCCACTGTTTCATTGAATGAAAATATTCCATATGTTGACGGTAAAACCCCCCAAGTATGGTCCAATTCTGGAACTATTTTTATAATTATAGGAGTCCGCTGGATGCGGGTGGTACAGGACCAGTCATTGTGGCAATCTTTGGGGGAGGCCTATGTTCAGCAGTGGACGCCTATCGGCTGATATGATGATGATGACTGGAACTGTGCTGGTGGTAGGACCTCGTGCAGGGTCCACTCGGGTTACCACCGTCTTACCCGTTAACCTGCCGCTAAATAGGTCCGGTTTGGGGGTTAGATAGCCGGTGTAATTACTGACATAGAGAGCGGCAATCCATCTAAGTCCTCAGGGTAGGCAGCGCATAGGCGATTTTTTGGTCACTATACCCATGGGCCCGAGTTCCTGCTTTCCATTAGGTGGGCTGAGAGCTCAGTTGTCTACATTCGCCACATAAAAACTATGGTCCACAATTTCAACTGCTAAATAAGCATCAGGACCAATCTTGTCTTTGGCTTTGTCCAAGTTTTTATTATTATTAATAAGGAGTTTTTACCTATGAATAGCACGATTAATGTAACAATTACACCTAATGGAAGATACTTATTCGATTAAGTTTTGGACCATTATTAGGAGCATTTGGATTAAAGGTAGGTAGGTGGTTTTACGGTAGGTATTAATATACCTACATCGTTATATGTAGTTAAATATGGCTTTGTACAAGTTTTTATCATTATTATGAATAGCACGATTAATGTAACAATTACATGTAATGGAAAATATTCGATTAAGTTTTGGACCATTGCTGGGAGCGTTTGGACTATAGTTAGGAGGTTTTACGGTACCGTAAAACCTCCCAACTATGGTCCAATACTGCAACTATGGTCCACAATTTCAACTTCAAAATAAGCATCAGTCCCAATCTTCTTTTTGGCATTTCCC
>JALPQI010013808.1:0-31846 GCA_025490895.1 Thaumatotibia leucotreta | reverse complement strand
ATTACGGTCCACACTTTACTAATTTTTAGAGTTGGGGCTATGACAAATGTATTCTTACTGCCGTCAGCAGTGTCAACACACGGCCCAAATCCGTTTATTTTATTTTAAAATGTACTTACTTCAAGACAGACCATTAGAAGAGGCATGTGTGCGAGAATCAACTTGTGATTGTGGTTAGAGTTTATCTTCTCAGTCAGACGCCCGCACAAGGAATCAGCTCCTAAAAATTTTAATAATACGTTTGTATTGCCTTCATAGCTTTATCATAGTAGCACTGGAAATGGTGTTAGGGTTTTTATTATCAATGTTTTCTAACCTGTCATACGCATGTACAGTCACGTCTAATAATATGTATACATTTCGGAACGTATGTCAAAGGCATAACGATCAAAATCGTATACATATTATTAGAGCCGACCGTACATACTAGAAGTTACACTTTAAAACCAAGCAGAAAGCACGATGAAACTGTTAATTTACAAATTGGGTAGAAACTCGATTATCCAAATGATGCCTTGGGTTACTAGAAGAAATCTAAAATATTCAAGTATGCCTTTCACAAGTTCCACATTAGAATTAGGATTGGATACTGTTTTAACTAAACTGTAGTTTTTTAACCCGTCCAAAGCGCATGAAATGTCCCTAACTACTAGTCAAGACTAGTTTGGACAATCGAAATGTCCCAATTACTTCGGATAGTTGAGTTCCTACTGTAAGTAGTTATCAAAATGTGGGATTTCATGAAAACCCTGAACTTTGAGACGTTTGTGACACAGATGTCAAACTATAAATACCCATTAACTTTAGTAATTAACGCATTAAATATATATTTCAATAATAAATACTAAGCATCTTCATAAAACAATAGGAGACGGCAAACAATTAGTAGGGATTCAATCAAACCATTTTTATCACATATTTCAATCAAATTGGAACCTTATAGCTACAGAAATACATAATTTCAGCAATAGAAAGAATTTCGACGCTTTTCTGGCTAGCATTCCATGGCTAGCACATGTGGTGCCCGAAAGACTACCCGACTTTTTTTAATTGTATAGATGAGAAAAGGACGGATGGAAAATCACGCTCGCGAATTGGGGTCATGCAAAACCTGTCTCCTTCTAATGCTAAAAGTAATATAAAATAAATGTTAAGCGATTCGTGCAGGTGTTAACTCCTTCAAGGGTGTTCGGGGTCACTCTAAAACCCACGAATGTACCTATTAATATGGTTAGAGCGTTTATAAGAGCCGGCACTCCACACTCCTCATCCACTGGAAATATATAACGTAAATACATAAATAAATATAGGTAATACTAAAATAATATAGAGTATAGACTATCGAGAACTAAAAAGTGCACATTTATAAAAATATATTGATATGAACCTATAAAAAAGTAGAATACGAGTATAAAAACATGTAGAATTATTCATACACATAAATAAAATAAATACGTAATGTATCCTCCAATAAATTGAATGTAAAATGTGACCAGAAAATCTAGGCGACTCTAGAAGCATGTCATAATTGAACCTGAGATGAGATGGAGTAAGAGATTTCTTAAAATCAGAAGGCCGAGTGTAGGTTATAACTTATAAAAAACGTCTCAATCGTGTTTACGTTTTCATCGTCATTTGTATGAAATTGAAATTACCTACACCCGGCCTTCTGATTTAAACGTGATCTTGACACATGTTCCCGAGTGTCTTAGGATTCCAATCGGTAAAGTACTTCAAACTAATATTCACAGTCTAAGGTTGTCTGGATATGTCAAGGTCAATTGTTGACCATGACCTTGATCCCGGTTGCGGTTGCGTATCCAATGACCCACACTAGCACGTAGACACAAGCCGAGTTGGCCATCACGTTATAGCTACAGTGATGCACCTTCCTCCGATCTGACCTTGACCTTTATAACGGCAGATCCCTTCCAGACATGTCAAGGTCAACTATCCTTGTGTTAAGACTAATTAGGTACCTATTTCGTCTCCAATGGCCCACACTAGCAAGTCGACACAGGCCGGTTTGGCCATCACGTTGACCTTGAACTTGTTAACAGTGACGAAGTTGCTCTCCCGATACCCCATCTACCAGGTAATCCCGTGTTAAAGCTACAGTAGTATTTTGCCGTTTCTTCTGAGATGACCTTGACCTTGATGACTGGCGGTCTTTTTTTACCTGTCAAGACTAATTAGGTACCAGTTTCGTCTCTAATGGCCCACACAAGCAGGTCCACACAGGCCGAATTGGCCACCACGTTGACCTTCAACTTGTTGACGGTAGCGAAGTTGCTCCCCCGATACCCCATCTACCAGGTAATTCTGTGTTGAAGCTACAGTAGTATTTTGCCGTTTCGTGTGAGTTGACCTTGACCTTGATGCCTGGCTGTCTTTTTTAACTGTCACGACTGATTAGGTACCTGTTTCGTCTCCAATGGCCCACACAAGCAGGTCCACGCAGGCCGAGTTGGCCATCACGTTGACCTTGAACTTGTTAACGGTAGCGAAGTTGCTCTCCCGGTCTTCCTTCTCAGAAGCGTCGTGGTGGCGGGACTGTAGCTCCGTCTGTCCGCTCAGGAACAGGCATTTAACGAATTCCTGAACAAAAAATAAGACATAAGAACGAAATTTGCTCGCATGTTTCTACGGATTATCTGTCCAAACGGACTAATGGCTAGCGACAATGGGTCTAATAGGCACGATGACTGGCAAGTCAAATCAGCTTTTTTCGAACTGTCAAAACAATCACCACTATGGAATTTTATATGAAATACACAAAAGTGACGTCACGGTTGAGTACTGCCAAATGACCTACTCTTTTAAGTTCTTTTCAATTTATTAAATAGAAGTTCTGTTGTACAAAAATTACTACAATGTACATCTTAGTAATAATTTCTTCGTGTATTTGATGTTAAATAATTTATTTTAACTACAGTCATCATCCCGTAATAGGGAGACGACTTAAATACTGAAACAATCTGTACATTAGATCTCCATTTTAGAATATCATTCGTATATCTGTTAGTCTTTCTGGCTGTCTATTTTAAAAGCTCTAATAAAATTTAGTAAAAAAAATGGAAATTCCATGTATTTTACATTTTCTTGGAAATATATTTTTTTCAGAGGCCTACAATACATAGCTGGTCGTGCTACTTAGTCTACTTACTTGCACATCTTTGGTGAAAGGTCCTGGTAGATCCTTCTGGTGCTGCAGTATCTCTCTCAGCAGTGTCACCATCACTAGGTTCAGCGTCTCTGAGAACGATTTGTATGGGAAAACCTGCAACATTCATTTCATAATATATAAAGATATCAAAAACTATGGTTATTTAAATATTTCAATATTGGTAAATTACTGCAATTTATTTTAATAGCATTTTTCCCAAGTTGTACTTTAAGTATTAATATCGATATAATGACATACCAACATTATGGTACATAGACAATCTAGACATCGCAATGTCAGATGTTTTAAATATTATCCGACCCTAACAGCGTTTATTGACGAAAATCTTTACAGAAATGATATTTTTCAATGCTTTTTTGAGTGATTATAATACTTTGCGAGTTTTTTTTAAGTATGCAACAACATTTGACGTGATGATCTGATGATTATTGTGTAATTGCAGAGAAAACTGTGATTACACAATAATCAGAAAGTTTTCAGAAAGTGTTTGTTTACATGATAAGACAAGTAAGGATGAATGCACTTTAGATTATTCATTAGCGGATTCCCTGCTGCCCTACCGCGAAATTCCAAATCCTTAATTTCGAGGATTTGTCTCTTTCGTTCTAATGAAGCCTCCGTTAAAGTGACGGAGGCAAATCCTCGAAATTTATGAATTTGAAAGGTCATGGTAGTAGACCCAAAGGAGCAGTGTCGCGAGAAATTTGACGTGTGATGTCGTGACGTCACAGATGTGCCTCACCCGCGACAAAAACACCACGGGCCGCATATGCATGTAACGCAGATGACAGAAAAAAATCGGGCATCCCAAGTATCGTAACATCCAATAGTATTCCTATACAGCATGTTTTTCTTCATATGCTATAAATTTAAGGGAAGCTTATTTAGGTCAAATATAATTAATTTCTCTAAGAAACTAGTGTTTTAACTCTTACTGTTATTGAGTTATTAAAAAAATAAGTTTAATCACTGAACATGTGTATTGCAACCTTCATTACATTCTAATGTTACTTATTTTGACATGTGCCGTCAGTCACCTGAGATTAAATTTATTTTGTTCTTAAGGTTCTCTCACACTTACCTCCCATTTCATTTATAATGTATGAAAACAAAAAAAACTTTTTTTATCGAATTTTCCAAAGGCCGATATACCAGACAACTTCTATTAATGTCCCAAGTAACCTGTCTAATTTAACGCAAATCGAAACATACACCCTGTATACTAAACACAAAATAGTACCTGTATTTGGCCAGCCGCGTATATATCATCCGCCTCTTCATCCAAAAACGCCAGCAAATCTTTGGTCAACAGCTTCTTCGCGTAAGACAGAATGTTCTGGAGATACCTCACATAGAACTGAACATTGATTCTCCTCTCCGGAGACTCAGAGAACCTCATGTACGGAAACTGGTTGAAACTTGATCCAAACTTGTGGAAAAAGTATGTTGTAGGGTCGTAGGGTACAGAATGATAGCTGTTGAGAGAACCTCGCTTCAAAGTACCATCGACAGAGTCACTTCCATTTTCCATGATATGCTCAACAGGATTTAAATTCCCTGATAGAGATCTGGGTATGATGGGTCGGAATTGGTTGAATTTTCGTTTCTTGTCTAGTGTGGAGTATTCGAAGTTGGGTTCGGGCTCTTTGTTTTTTACTGGGCTGGGTGGTTGGGGGAAGAGGCGGCAAAGTAGAGGGGGGTCGATGGTGGCGAACCGGCCCATGGAGCGCGCTAGACCTGGAACAAATAAACTCGTTACGAATACTACAGGTAAGATATTAACAATATTACAGGTACATTCACCAGAACTGGCACGAATGGATCGACTATGTGTCAGAAAGTATCTGTGTGTGGATATTAAAATGAAGGTAGAGACAGGTTGGTATAGCAAGGTCGCATACACAAATGGTAGCGAGATGTAATTCATTCCATTCGTGTCAGCATTGGTTAATTTACCTGTAGGTACTTGAAGCACTGATTGAAGTGGTGTGACTATAATTATACTGATTAATCGTTAAATTAGTTTATTTTAATGAGATGAAATTTCAATACAAAACGTGGTTATTTGTTAGAGCCATGGATAATTGTGTACGAGTGATTCATTGTTGAACACAATATTTTTGAGGAAAACCAGTAAGGTTAGCTCTATAAATTCATCTGAAAGTCAGAATGTTATCGTAATCTAGCTAGTGTTAGAAAAAAACAAAAATAAACACAGCCTTTTTGCCTTTTTTCCAAAACGTCAACCTTTTTGCCAAACTTTTTGCCGAGAAAATTCCAAGTTTTGCGAATGATCCAAAAAAACTAACCTATAAGCACAGGTATAGTGCCCTTGCAAAGCTGCAGCTTCGACACCGTGTTGCTATAATCCCTGGTCTGATGGCAATCCAGGATGACCTGCGTGAGACTGGCCATCAGCTCGATCTGCGCCGTTATGATCTCCTCGCGAAGGGACGGCTGCTTCGTCGCCACATCTGAGAGAAGGGTGTTCAGGCAGAAGCTGAACTTCTCTGACATCGGGATACCTGTAGGAAAGGAGTATATACTTATAGGAAAACTGTTCCTGGTTTTATAATAGTAATTTACGATACTACTGTGAACAGTAGTCGATTTGCTACGAATAATAAATGGACGCTTCTCACCACCCCAAATCTTCCCGTAAGAGTCGACTAAGGGATTGAAATGTCACTGATCGTTTAGGTATAGAAGATTGATGATGGGCAGCAGCATCACACACATACTTACTACTGCGACCGCCAACCCGGTTACCCGTCGTGACGATTATGGGCTTTTACCTCCTAATGCGTCCATACGCATAGTCAATAGGAGAGGCCTACGTCCTGGACTGAGAAAGGCTAATGATGTGCGATGTGATAAATTGAAATAAAAGTGAGTGAGTTGTTAAAGCACCCAGTATAACTTAACTAGTTATTATGAACCGTTTATATAGGCCCGCTAGTGCCTGAGCCATTTGCGTGTGCGTGGTATTTCTGGATAAGGCATAATTTTAATATAACCTTCTGAACGCCCAGAACTTCTAGAGGTATCGTGTGTTGTGCCCGTCACGCCAGTAACATCTAATGTGGTCGTGGCTTACGTGGCTAACATTGTCAAAGAAATTATTCTGCTGAAAGATAAGGTTTATATTCGTTAATCGAAATACTGTGTTGTGTAGCCACATTTTGACAAGAGAAGAAAGGCATTCAAAGAGTTAAAGGAAATATTAAGCAACTGCTCATGGCAATTGTAACCCTTGTATTTTCATAACTTTATATTTACTAAGTCCATGTTGTTTTGTCGATTTCTATTATATTAGACCAAACCAATTTCAAGACAAGTCATTTTATTGATAATTATTAACCAAAATCATATTCTTTTAGACAAGTACAATATACGAGTAAGAAGTGTAGGCATGGTTGTATTGACTATTGATTGAAACGTATTTTACATGTTGTCGTCGCGAGTTCCAACAATGTATTTATTGTAACATGCAGCTGTTTCCCTGGCAAGACAGTGTTCAATTTATTCAAATAATGCACAAACATAAAGACACCTAGGTATGTCACAGATATATATTAATTTTTCATTTTATACCAAAGGAGTAGGGTTCAAAGCTGTAAAGATATTATTGACGTCTACAGAACTCCGTTCAACGCCATCTGTTCAAACTCAACAGGTATAAAAAGCTAAATGTACCTACTGATAATGCCAATTACTTAAACTAATTACTACAAAATGTTCGACAAGATTGTGCTTTTGCTGGTACTTTTTATCATGGTAAATGTATAACAATCAATTATAATAAAATATTTCGGCATACATTGATAATAATAATGGTTTATGTTGTGTTATTACTAAATACATCTTTTCATTTCAGAGTACACATATAACTGTTCTGAGTAAGTACAATTTATAAGTATTTAAAAAACATAGGTAAATGATTTGTGCACATCATCACATCATCAGCCTATATTAGTCCACTGCTGGACGTAGGCCTCGCCTATTAACTATGCGTATGGATGCATTAGGAGGTAAATGCCCTTAATCGCCACACTGGGCAAGCGGGTTGAGGGTTGGCGATCGTAGTAGTGTGTCAAGTATGATAACGTTGCTGCCCGTCATCAATCTTCGATAAATAAATGTTTAGTTACATTTCAATCCCTTAGTGGACTCTTACGACACCCACGGGAAGAGTTGGGGTGGTGAGAAATATATTCTTACTGCCGTCACCACACGGCGAATTTGTGTACTTGCGATCAATTAATTCACCCTAACAGTTGATTCACCATATGTCGTGGTGATATTGGATAAACGGAAATAATTATACCTCTTAGTCATTCAAGATAAAAAGAAAAATATGCTAACAAACAAGTTATTTCGATACCGCCAATAGCAGGCCAGAAATTAAATTGGTGAACTGTCATTACACAATGATTCAACCTTCACTGCTTTTCTCATACATAATAGTAAAGTTCTGTCAAGTGTCAGTTGTGTTGAATAGACCTCTAGAATAACGCAAAAATAGTCAACTATTTATGATAGCTAATAACTGTTCATAAATATTTTTTCAATTGTTGACTTTGAAATACTATTAAATATAGATATTTATACACACATTTTTGATGGTAGTTAATTACTTTTTGAGTAATAAATTCAAAATTCAATTGTTTGTTTAGATGCAGCCCCTGCCTCACATTACCATAATGCATTCCTGTCTGCAGTGGAGTTCCCTGTCTGTCCCATGTAAAAACAATATGTGAAATAAAACTATTTCAACATTAGAATAATGGCATTTTTTCTGAACGGTATTATAATAAGGTATACTCCATTTCAAATACCCGATGCCACATAAGACTGAAGTGGCATCGGGCCATGGTATTTGAAATGGAGTATACCTTATTATAATTTGGTTTAAAATTAAACTTTTTTACTATAGTAAGCGCCTGTTACACCATCCCTGAATAAAATATGTGTCAGATAAATTTTAACTGTCCTTTTCGTTTATATGCCTAAGGAAAAGGAGAGTGATACTTTTATCTCATGGATAGGTATGTGAAACAGTCACAAGTGTTAAAACAAACTCTCTCATAGTCTCTCATACCTATTCCTATGCCCTTGCATGAAGTTATAATCAATAATAAGAAAGGGTCAGCTATTCTCATGATAATTTGATAAAAATGGATATTACATTTATTTGTTATTTCTTGGTAAGTTCCAATACTTACTTAAAATTCCAATAAATACTCAAACTGAATGTGATATGAATATGATTTTCCATAAATATTTTAATATCATGTACCTACAATTAATTGTAGAAGATAATAAGTTTGGCTGGTAACTGATAATGTAAACAAATGCAATCTTTTGCACATTGAAATATATCTGAAAAACTTAAAATGGGATAATTTTACTTACGGTCACCACTCTTAATCCGGCACACCGGCTCCTCAAATTGTGCAGTTGTGAGGCACTTCAGGACCTTCAGGAAGTATGGGTGCAGCTTGTCCTGATGCTGCATGCCGCTCTGGAGGTAGTACAGCCCGAGGGCTATGCAAGCCTCCATACTGCGGGTAGTTACTACGAGCGATGGGCTCGCTTGCGGGCATAGCATAAACAGGGTGTTTACCTGGGATAAAGTGTGAATGGATTTTACTCTATGGAAATGAATTTACCATATTGAGGGTTGCCTAGTGAATAGTGATTAGTCGAGCAAACCGGTTTTTGAAATACTAACTATATGACACTTACGTTATAATTTCAATTAATAGTTACCTCAACTTATCGGGTTTCACATTTAGTCAAACTCAAAGTCAAATAATTCTTTATTCAAATTGGAATAGCAACAAACTCTTTTGAATCGTCTAGGTATTGAAACTACTTCACTTACTTTTACTCATAATCCATAAGTGAGGAGTATAAATTGATGACTGATGACACATAATAATGATAATACCAAAAATATTATTACAGTATGACAATTTTTGTGATGTTAAATGACTTAAGTAGTCCATCCAAGTAATCCTCAGGTATCATATGGGAATTGTTAAAGGTTCAGTGACAGTTGGACAAGATATTTTAGCCGAAACAATGTAAGCATATGAGTTTAATTCTTCATACATTTAAACATATAACACCATGAGTAAGGATCTTGAACTTTGACAGGTCAAGGGCTAATAAGATTGATTTTTTTGATGCCGTAGTTGTGGCAAGATTTTTTAGAAATAAGCCGAGAAAATAGTATGGCTCTCGTGCACAGACTGCTGTAACTTATGAATTGTACGATCATATCAACTAAGGTGATGTGTTGATGAGATCATAACAAACATGTCAAGACTCATTAGTTGCCGAAATTAATCGCAGCTTTATAATAAAACTAGAACAATGCATGGATCTGTTCATGAAGAAGTGGTCAAAGTTCAAGCATTTACTAATTAAAAGTAAATCATTCAGTGTGTCCTTGTTGGAAGGATTTCGTAAAATCCTATTGCTCAAGATAGGAATAGACGTACTTTTTCCCATGGTGTAGGCTGTATATTGGACAAACAGCGGGCCAGGTGTTGCACTGTCTGCTTGAAGAATTCGTTTTCGTCCATCGACATTGTTTATGTTGTTATTGTACCAATCATTTTTTATTTAAATATTAAATTAGTCACTGTTTCATGTCGCCCATCAACACAGGCTGGGCTGACATTGACAGTTCTTCCCGGAGTTGCCAGAACAAGTACGTCATTGATTTTTTTTGCTATAGTCTGGTTTGCATGGCTTGGCACTGTCTAGTTAAACTTGGCAGTGACTAAAAAAACTTGGCGGGCTAGCTTTAAGAATTATTTTGCATAGTGTAGCAAAACAGCTTTGGCGAGAGTAATAGTTACGTTTTTCGCTACCTTTTACAAATTTACCTCCTTTTATACATGTTTTATACAAACTATTCCAGCGATTAATGTCAGCCGCTGGGGCCGCTGGCTAGACTAGTATCCGAACGTGCACATTTTCTTCTACTTTTTTGTGTATCCAAGCCATACACATTAAAAAAAAAAATCTACTTTTTTGTGAACCGTTGATTGAAAGTATACTTTATTGTACTACTACAAGGTTGCCTATTGTCATTCAAATCACGTCATCCCAATCTTCGTTTCGTTTGGGACGACACTTGACACTCTTGACAGTTCAGTTTTTCAATTCAAACGAACGGAAAATTAACGAAACGGTTCAATTACGAGATTTGAAATAAATTAGATGGCTATTAGGATAACTTTTAGCTTATTTTTGTAAACGTTATAATATGATAATTAAATCTCAAGCGGATAACATTTCAAAAGTAAGTATTTCGATTCTGGATTTGTGATTCCAAATGTTTCAAAATAAACAGGTTGTTTTGTTTGTGGTAGATGATGTCCGTGTATAATTTCAATCGGAGCGACAGCGAGATCCTGCAAGAATTGGTGCGCGTGTTCAGCTCGGGGCGTGGGACCGCGCGTGAACAATGGAGCGCGCAGGCAGAGCTGATTGTGGAGCCCGTCGGATGGGATGCATTGTGGAAGCTATCGAAACAGTTTTGCAAGAAGTTTGGTAAGTCTTTCGTTTTGCCGTTAACCCCTGGAACGCCGCTGCCATACATTTGCTTGTTGATTAATTACTTTAATTATTTTATATTATAGTCCAATTGGCTTGTGACGGATCTGTCACTAGGCACTCCAGGGGTTAATGATATTAGTTTTGGTGCTTGTGTACCACCAGGTATTGTCATCATATTTAGTTGTGCAAGACTGATGAGGAGTACTATTGAAATAATTTCTGGCTCTAAATAGAATCTAATTATAATGTTAACTTCTATTTTTTCCACCGCTGGGCGCAAACAATTAACTGTACGTGAAAATTAGGGCTATAATATTGTACCTGCCAGCCCTGTAAAGATCAAACTACACACATATTTTGAATTCTCTAATTTATGCAGGTTTCTCACATTGCTTTGGTTCATTAACAATTGATGTCAAATTTGATATCTAACATAGTTGTGTGTGTGGTATAATTGCCATTGGTACACAAGCATGACATCTGAACACTTGGGTATTATACACATGATTATGATGTTAAACTGCAAGGTGTGTAGAACATTCCATAAATATTATTAACACCTTCATAATTCTCATTTTCAGATGTCAGATTCCCATGTGTAGCATATGTGACAGTATCATCAGTAGACTTCGAAGCCCTGTCAGCATGTGTGGACATCCTTAGTGTGCAGCATGAAGCCGTATCACTGCCGGAATCAGTGGAGGATGTGCCATTGGTAGAGCTGTGGCCGACCACTCAGCAAAGGGAGCAGTGCATCAATGATGCTACTACTGCTGAATTTATTGATTTGTTAAGGTACTTTTAGATAATATTGGACCTTTTTAGTTCATATTTATAATTTATATACATAGTAGTGTTACCACTTCAAAATACAACTCAAAAATATTTTATAAAATGTTTTGAGCTGTTTCACCAAAATATAAATATCTCACTTAGTTCCTTATCAAAGATAAAAAGGGGAATATCTCAAATTATGTCTCTCAAAAATATAATGCACAATAAACATTAGTATCTCTTAGAATGTAAACCCTTCACCCTTCTTATTAATGTAGGATCTAATCTCTGTTCCCTAGATTTTACTACTCCAACATTTGGATGCCCTGGGACGACCAAGATGACAAAGTAGTATTACCAAACACAATTGAAGACCGCATGCAGCTATGGATGGAGCTACACAACGGCAGCATTCCCAGCTGTGTTGCCCGCACCATAACATTGCTGCGGAGCAGTGCAGTCAATGCTTATGAGAAGCTTAAGGAGCTGGACTCCTCGCTCTATGATGGGGGTTTGACTGATGAAGATGGTAAGCTACTTGAACAGATATATATCTGGCGTACTACCACAAACTTCGGGATTCGTAAATTTCGAGGATTTTTCTCTGTCACTTCAATGAATTAAAGTGAGAGAGACAAATTTGCGGATTTTGAAGTTTGCGGTAGGACCGCTGCCCCAATATCACAGTGCTCTATCTAACATTTCCGGGGTGATGAAATCTGGGTTTAGTGTCAATGTTCAAATTTTTAAGCTGGTAAATGTGCCACATACACGTATTTGTTGTGTAAAGGTCTATCCTATCGTCAGTGTCTAAGTCAAATGGCCAAAACAGAAGACCAGCGCTGGCTCTGCTGGCAAAATGCTGAGTATTGGCCATTTTGGGACAAAAATTCGTGTTTACTGTTTTGTTTTGTTTGTACTGTGTTCTTGTCTCGAATAAACTTTTTCTTTCTTTCTTTCTATACAACCTTGTAATATTGGAGTAGCAATATGTAATTGAAAAAATGAAAATGAAAATGAAAATGAAATATATTTATTTAAGATAAATTGCATAAATACACACATTAAATGCTAGCGTAATATGTTCCTTGCAAGTTTCTTATCTTAACGTAAAATACAAATTCGGAAATCGGTTACATAGATAAGGTGAGGTCGGTTTTTACATCAGTCTAGTGATTTGTCTGACTAATTTATATCATTACATACTTTTCTGTAATGATATAAATTAAATACAAAAAAAAAAAAAAACACTAATTTATGTTACAAAAATACTTGAAAAGTTATTCTAAATACAAACAAAATGGGAGAAAATTAAAATTAGAATTAAGGTACATTTTTCGGATTCCGTGAAAGCAGGTTAACTCCAGTTTGTGATTTACTTTAGCAACTCCTCAGTTTCGTCGTATGATAAGCCGGTTAGCCAATTTCTCAAAAGCCGTTCAGCTTCATTAACTGAGCTTCCTTTTATTTGACACCTTTTCACAATTTTGTTATAAATGTAACTTGAGATGTATGGATCAAAACGACTGGCAAAAACACTCTGTAATTCTGGCGTTTGTGTACGATAAACTCTTTTTTGTAGTATGAGTGCCTAATCGCTAGATGTTATTACTGATTTATGTTTTTTTAGTGATATTTTTAAAATAAAAAGTTGACGCACTGTGAGTAACTGTGATTCATTAAATAGGCATATTGTAGAATATCTGAAAGGCCTCTTCATCATAGTTTTAAGTACAGCTCGTTGGGCTCTTTCGACATCAATAAGCACTGTCTTTGCAGCGCTACCCCAGCAAGTGTTACAGTACGTTAAGAGGGATTGACATAACGCGAAATAAACGGATTTTAGTGTGACAATATTTGCTGCATTTCGGAGAAGTCGCATAATGTAACAGATTTTCCTTACACGCCCTGATAATGCGCTAATGTGATCTTTAAAATTGAGATTGCTATCTATTAATACTCCTAAATACTTCAGACATGCTGCTTTAGATAAAGTTGCACAGGAACAATTAATACTGTGGTTACTACAAGTGTGTACCTTTATGTCTTCATGGGTAGGAGGTGCGGAAGCTAAAGTTTTGTAAAAGCAGAGGTATTTCGTTTTATCAACGTTAAGAGTGAGTAGGTTTTTTTGTAGCCAATCTGCGACCAATGTCATTCCTAATTCTGCATTTGTGAAGGCGTCTCTCCAGTTAGGTCCACGGAAAATAATGACAGTATCGTCGGCGTAACATAAGACTTCCGAATTAGTAAGGGGAAGTTGATGCAGATCGTCCATGTAAAGTATAAAAAGTGTAGGACCAAGAATACTGCCTTGAGGTACGCCAAAGCATACGTCTTGGTAACTGCTTGATTCTTGACCTATTTGTATTCTTTGCTTTCTATCACTCAGGTAACTTCTGAACCACTTCAGAGGTAGACCTCTGATGACGCTTCTGGAAAGCTTGCTAAGTAGTAATGGCACAGAAACGGTATCAAAGGCCTTAGCCAGGTCGAGAAATACTCCTATGCAACCCTCTTTATTGTCAAGGCTTTTAGCAACTGACATGGTGAGCAACCTTACAGCATATTCTGTTGATTTTCCCTTCCTGAACCCAAATTGACGAGGAAATAGCAGATTTTGATATTCGAGGTAGGTTACTAAGCGCTTGTTGACGATTTTCTCAAGTATTTTTGAGAAAGAACAAAGCAGCGAGATGGGTCTGTAGTTTTCAGGGTTGTCTTTTCTGCCACTTTTGAATACAGGACACACAGACGCGATTTTCCACTCGTCAGGAAATTGTCCTGTAGATAAACTTAAATTGAAAATTGCTGTTAGAGGCACAATTATAGTGTTCTTGATTGTTTTAATTAATTTATTATTTAAACCGTCAATTCCGGGTGCTTTGTCATTATCGAGTTGCATTATTATAGTTTCTACTTCACTGGGATCAGTAGGGGCCATAAAAAAAGATTGGGATACTGAAGTATATGACGAGCAGTACAAGAGTTTCTTCAGATGTGTTCAATTTCGTTAGGATATTATCAGCTAGCTTTTGACCTACGTTTGAAAAATATAAATTACCTACATGTATCTAAGGATTCTTTATGACTAGCAGAGCCAGGTATCGATAACAATTCGGTCGGATATCTCTTTGTAGACGAGAGATGACAGATGTTGCGTACGGCTTTCCAGAGTTTCTTAGGGTTTCCTTGGCTGTCTCGCAGTTCTTTCTCCTCGTGCTCTAGCTTAAGTTTTCTTAACAGATCATTGCAGAAATTCCTATATCGTTTATAAGTTAACTTGGCTACCATACTTCCGTTGTCACGTTTGGCTACCTTATGAAGACGGTCTCGATTTCGAATGCAACGTAATAGCCCCGGCGTGATCCACGGTTTAAGTATTGAATACTTATTTAATTAAGTACATTTCTTAAACAAATTTTAAATTACTTTAGTTAGGTACCATGCTCAGTGTAGCTGTAGGGTTCCATAATTGTTCAAAAATGGCGGGGCCGAATATGTTCGTAATAGTTTTATTTTAATGCATTCTAGCCCACTATTTGTTTATTTAATCTTCATTGCACAAAAGAAAATCTTATCGTACAAAAGGCGGACTTAATTCCACAGAGCATTCTCTACCAATCAACCTTAGGGCAAAACCAGAAAAGAATGTTCGCTATTCATGGTTTTATTCATATTTTTTGGACCCATGGATCAAAAGTTAGAAAATATCGACATTACAAAACAACTTTTTGAAACCCTTATTGCTTTTAAAAGACCTATTCCATGAGACCCCACGCTATAGGATTAAATCAAAATAAAAAAATCATCCCCACTTTACTATTAGGGGAGATATCCGAAAGAAAATGTTTCTTAATATTTTATTTCACAACTTTGTCGGCCTGATTAATATGTATACCTGTACCAAATTGCAAATTTCTAGTACGTACTAACAGTCACTGAGCTGTGCTGGTCCCCAGCCGGACAGTCCAGTCGGACATGGCGAAACTATTAGGGTTCCTAGTTTACTACGGAACCCTAAAAAAGAGAGCAGCAAAAAAGCATCAAAAACCTAAATATAATTTAATCGATAATATTCACTACATTATTAATTTATTAATTATTACAGATTCCCTCCTGCCGCCATCATACATATCGCTATGCGCCGAGATGAGCGCCCGCCTGGACGGGCTCATGTCAAAATGGACGCTGTATGAGAACCCCCTCATTCGGGAGCAGTATCTTGCCAAGGCTAGGGCCAAGTGGCAGAAACACAAAGCACAGAAGAATGTGGGTACTACTTAGTTAATAATAGCCTACACTGAGTGAGCAGTATCGCGAGGAAATTGCCGCATGAAGCAGCTTAATATACTTTCTTCCGTTAGGTATTTAACTAAATGTTAATACCTAACGTAAATAATCTTGCAACAATCAACTTTACTTTTTTAAAACACTTTTGAAATACCTACTAAGTGTTAAAACTTCGCGAACATTTACCTCCTAGGTAGGGAAAATATCACCAAACATCACCATGGGGGGGTGGGGGATTCCAAAACAGGCAAAAATAATTTTTATTGGAAAAACTAAATTATTAATGGACAAGCCCTTTCTGAATTATTGCTAGAAATATGTTTCAGGTGGTAGCCCTATGGCAAGGAGGCTCCATCTCCGAATTCGAGGAGTTATCCAAATTCCTCCGCTCCCGGGTCTCGAAGGAACAGACCCTCAGTCTGATGGTGTCTGCGGAGGAAGCCCTGGCGCTTGAGCCTGAAGATATGGTTGTGTGTAGTCCCAGTTATGAGCTGCCTGAAATGCCGTTATCACAGATTTCAATATGCAGTTTTAAAGGTAAGTGAAGAATGTACAAAAACACTGTCTAAAATATACGGCGCAGGCAGTGTTTTTTTTGAGTGGGACATATGGATAAATCCGGGAGTATGTATAGAAGACACAGGGCAATGTTTAAAGAAACTAGGTTGTTATTGAAATCTATTTTGGTGAAATCGTGTCAAAACAAGACTGATATTTTGAAATGCTGAAAAACTCATAGTCAATCTCTCTGCTTTGCCTTAAGGTTAACTGTTAGAGAATGCCTCATGGCATTAAGTTCGCCTTTTGTACGTTAAGTTTTACTTTTGTGCAATAAAGTTTAAATAAATAAATAGTCTCATCATCATATTTATAGGGTATTGAATTAAAAAAATAATGGATAGGCCCGGTCCACTATCACCTAACGAAATGTTTGTCAGATAAATATTAGCTGTCCTGTTGCCTCCAAACGGTCAGTGATAATTTTATCTGACGGATATTTTCTGGTATTGTGAAACAGGTTTCATCAAAAGTAACAACTCGAACTAATTTCGGAAAGAAACCCCTAACCTCCTGCCGCCCAGAGGCCTATTAAAAGGTCTCCTCAAACAAATGAAATCCTATTCTATTTCCTGTACTATTAATTCAAATTTCACTGGCAATTTTTACTGTCTGGGCGGCAGGAGGTTAAAGCACGTCTGAATTTCAAATACTAGCAGGCGTTTTTTGACACTGTCAATGTAAATTTCAGGTGCGACCCTCAAAGCGGCAGAAATGCGAACCTGCCTCCTGCAGTTAACCGACGAGTGTCGCCTCCGCGACCTGAGCCTGCAGTGCGCGCTCGTCAACACTGTCGTCGTCATGCGCTCCGGCTCGCTGCACCTCGCCGGCTGCACGCGGGCCGACGACTCTGACAGCTGTCAGGTGCGTCCACTGTCACTGTCGTGCCAGGAGTCAACACTGTCGTCGTCATGCGCTCCGGCTCGCTGCACCTCGCCGGCTGCACGCTGGCCGACGACTCTGACAGCTGTCAGGTGCGTCCACTGTCACTGTCGTGCCAGGAGTCAACACTGTCGTCGTCATGCGCTCCGGCTCGCTGCACCTCGCCGGCTGCACGCTGGCCGACGACTCTGACAGCTGTCAGGTGCGTCCACTGTCACTGTCGTGCCAGGAGTCAACACTGTCGTCGTCATGCGCTCCGGCTCGCTGCACCTCGCCGGCTGCACGCTGGCCGACGACTCTGACAGCTGTCAGGTGCGTCCACTGTCACTGTCGTGCCAGGAGTCAACACTGTCGTCGTCATGCGCTCCGGCTCGCTGCACCTCGCCGGCTGCACGCTGGCCGACGACTCTGACAGCTGTCAGGTGCGTCCACTGTCACTGTCGTGCCAGGAGTCAACACTGTCGTCGTCATGCGCTCCGGCTCGCTGCACCTCGCCGGCTGCACGCTGGCCGACGACTCTGACAGCTGTCAGGTGCGTCCACTGTCACTGTCGTGCCAGGAGTCAACACTGTCGTCGTCATGCGCTCCGGCTCGCTGCACCTCGCCGGCTGCACGCTGGCCGACGACTCTGACAGCTGTCAGGTGCGTCCACTGTCACTGTCGTGCCAGGAGTCAACACTGTCGTCGTCATGCGCTCCGGCTCGCTGCACCTCGCCGGCTGCACGCTGGCCGACGACTCTGACAGCTGTCAGGTGCGTCCACTGTCACTGTCGTGCCAGGAGTCAACACTGTCGTCGTCATGCGCTCCGGCTCGCTGCACCTCGCCGGCTGCACGCTGGCCGACGACTCTGACAGCTGTCAGGTGCGTCCACTGTCACTGTCGTGCCAGGAGTCAACACTGTCGTCGTCATGCGCTCCGGCTCGCTGCACCTCGCCGGCTGCACGCTGGCCGACGACTCTGACAGCTGTCAGGTGCGTCCACTGTCACTGTCGTGCCAGGAGTCAACACTGTCGTCGTCATGCGCTCCGGCTCGCTGCACCTCGCCGGCTGCACGCTGGCCGACGACTCTGACAGCTGTCAGGTGCGTCCACTGTCACTGTCGTGCCAGGAGTCAACACTGTCGTCGTCATGCGCTCCGGCTCGCTGCACCTCGCCGGCTGCACGCTGGCCGACGACTCTGACAGCTGTCAGGTGCGTCCACTGTCACTGTCGTGCCAGGAGTCAACACTGTCGTCGTCATGCGCTCCGGCTCGCTGCACCTCGCCGGCTGCACGCTGGCCGACGACTCTGACAGCTGTCAGGTGCGTCCACTGTCACTGTCGTGCCAGGAGTCAACACTGTCGTCGTCATGCGCTCCGGCTCGCTGCACCTCGCCGGCTGCACGCTGGCCGACGACTCTGACAGCTGTCAGGTGCGTCCACTGTCACTGTCGTGCCAGGAGTCAACACTGTCGTCGTCATGCGCTCCGGCTCGCTGCACCTCGCCGGCTGCACGCTGGCCGACGACTCTGACAGCTGTCAGGTGCGTCCACTGTCACTGTCGTGCCAGGAGTCAACACTGTCGTCGTCATGCGCTCCGGCTCGCTGCACCTCGCCGGCTGCACGCTGGCCGACGACTCTGACAGCTGTCAGGTGCGTCCACTGTCACTGTCGTGCCAGGAGTCCTCCGCGACCTGAGCCTGACATGACGACTCTGACAGCTGTCAGGTGCGTCCACTGTCACTGTCAAGCACGCAAGTCGCTTATGATGGTCACTCTTACGACTGCCAAAGAAGGAGTGTATAGTTTTTACATAACTGCCAAAAAGAAGTATATTGTTTTCAGGGTTCATGTATGTGAGTTTCTTTGTCTGTCTAGGAGAGCGTTAAGCATCAACCGATTTTGATGTCCGGACGACTCTGACAGAGCTGTCAGGTGCGTCCACCGTCCTTGTCAAAGCTGACTGACTATGGCTTGTGGATGGCCCCTCTTTCTTACTAAGATTCTCCTCACGTATGAAAGCCCATCGAAAAGCGAAAATAACAAAACTCTGACATTGGCAAATTCACCTTACGTTGTTTATCACTGTTAAACCGGAGCTCCGACATCTGTTGAACAGCTGTTCTTTGAACGGAGGCTCTGCGGAACCCCAGGGCTCCACGGAGCCAATTTTGAGAATGGCTGTACTATGCGTCACTTTCGTACTTGCATACTTGTTAAACTACGAACAAATAAAATATGGAAGCCGCACGCCATACTAAATTGCCATTCAAAAACGGTCCTGGATTTTTAGTGGACAAGTGTCACCCCCTCTTCAATGCATCACGGTAATGAATTTCAATATCGACCTATAAAAACTTAAATTTAAAAATAGTTGTGATTGGTCTATCAAAGTTCTGATTGGCTATTATTCTATCAATTTTGTCAAAGATGTTGCGTCGAAATATGCGCAGTATTAAGAAAAGCGCTATGTCCTGCCCATCTTGGCACAATTGAACAGTTGCTTTTTGGGGCATTTTTGGGCTGGCGTTAGACGTCCATGTTATATATGGTCGCAGTTGTTAAACCATGACGGCATCGACAACGAAACGGTAAAAATTGGACCATCATGAGCATCCAGGCCTCTCCTTTTCACCAAAGCGAATAAAATTAAAAAATTATAAGTATTGTAGAGGTTGGATAACGATCCTCTATTACTGGCTGCTACGGAAGAATTCCGTGTAGAAATAAATGACGTCAAATCAATGTTTATACAATACTAATTTGTATCAATTTGAGACTTAGGCCTTTTAGTTACGCTATCGCGCCATGTAATAATGTAATAAACTGTTCTACACCAAAATCTACCCCAGAATTTTTATTACACCACACTTTCTCCCACAACATAACATCGTCTATTTCTCTAATTTCAGAGTGACTTCGCACAAGGAATAGTAGCAATGTCCGGCTCGAAAATTCTGATCGAAAACTGCTCGTTCGACAACTTCTACTCTGGAATAGTTGTGCACAGAGGCGCTCAGGTAAATGTAAATTTTTCATTCATTCATAAACTTAAGAGTTATTCTCTTGTCGGTGGAGTATCTTCCAGCCGTCTCTATTCTATGCTAGCACTCACCCTTTGATGTTATGTTATATTACGTTGGGACGCTCGACCGGACTCGAGCGGGGCTGTCGAGCATCTAATGTGCTCATTCACCCGATTTCCCTTAGCTGGAGCTGCAGGTTACTGTTCCGGTAGCGTTCCCCCAATACTTCCCTCTCGCCTTCCAATTTTCTTGCAGAACCGCAGGACGTCTCTAAGGTC
The DNA here is from genome assembly GCA_025490895.1 of Thaumatotibia leucotreta. NCBI lineage: Eukaryota > Metazoa > Arthropoda > Insecta > Lepidoptera > Tortricidae > Thaumatotibia > Thaumatotibia leucotreta. The sequence continues at coordinate 11,294 of JALPQI010013808.1, read as the reverse complement.
GACCTCTCGGAGTTCCTTCTCATCCAGGATGTCCCTGCCAAACACGTCATATCTCGGTGCCGCGTATATAACACATTCAGCAAGGACATGCTAGCTAGTTTCGTCTCTCCCGCAATATGGACAGGCTGCTTCGTTGCTTATTCCCATCACCTTAAGATGCCTGTTGAGGGTGTTGTGTCCCGTGATAATTCCGGTCAACATCCTCAGGTTTGTTTTCTCCAGCCTTATAAGGTTGACCCTTTGATACGAAACAACCTCCGTTCTTTCCTTTACTTGATCCATCTACTCTACCTACTGTCTTGCCCTCAAGAATGGTTTTGAATATTGTAAAGTAAAGTAATTCTAAAGTACAAAAAATACTCATGGGTCTACTCTGGGTGATCATGGGTGAGCTCTGATTATGTTTTGAGCACCGTGCATTGCCGGCAATATACGACGCCATTGTCAGTGATAGTAAAGACAGTGACAGTATGCGATGCCATGGAATGGATATCCAAAACCACTCTACGTGATATCTTCGGTAATATTATTGGCACTGACCCGGGACTCTGCAAAGACTGCGCGTGGCGTCAACCATTGAATTCATTTGTCTCCAAGACTTGGCGTTCAAGAGGCTAACGCTCAGCAGGTCTAACCAAGATGCCATCCTGCAATCGTATGCGATAAGCGATAAGCAGAGATCGGACAAATGTGCGTCATCATTCGCAATAATATGGACATGACTTCAAAGTTGATTAAATAATTTATCATTTTCAGTAAATTACCTATTTGACAACGGTAACTATGGAAACATTTGTAAATAGTCACTTTAAAGCTTCGAAATCAAATTCCAGGAAATTATTCGTTTAGTTATTCATTTAATCAAGTTTCAAGTCATGTCCATATTATTGCGAACAATGACTCAAATTTTTCCGATCTCTGGCGATAAGTAATAAATGTATGAGAATGAAAGATTCGTACGAAACGTCACCTGACCATTTCAAATATATTATTATGGCCATTATAATGTTGTCATTCTGCAATCGTATACGATAAGCGATGAGTCACGTGACTTAGCATGGCATCCTGGCTAGCCGACCATTCATAGATAGTAGATTGGTGAGCAGCATCATTATAGTGGACAGTTACTGTGATCGTCAATCCGCTTGCCCGGCGTGGCGATTATGGGCATTTTGCTCCTAATCCGCATAGTTTATAGGAGGTGCCTACGTCCAGCAGTGGACTGAGATAGGCTGATGATAATGATGTGATGTGATCTTGGCCAAGCCTGCTGTCCCATTACTGCATATTAATTATGAAATATTATTTGAAAGAAAGAAAGAGAAAACATTTATTCGTGACACATAATATACACAGTAAACACAAAATGAACATGAATATAAAAAATAAGCTATTGTGCCACAAAATGGACTCCAATTCAGCTTATTGCTGGGCTGTAATGTAATCACAGCCCAGTGCTGGTCTTCCATTGGAGCCATTAGTGAGGCCATTATTTGAACTTCAGGTGGAGCTAAGAGGCTGCAGCATCAGGAAGTGCGGAGTGGGTCTGCAGATATACTCCGGGTCCTCAGTGTTGCTCGACAACACCAGCATAGCTGACTGCACGGAACAGAGCATCCGCTGTGAGCTGGACAGGACAGCTGGGAAAGATATAAGCAGGTTAGTTTTTTTTTTGCTTTACTCCTGGCTTGTTTCCACAGCAAGGTGAATTTGCCAATGTCAAAGTGATTGCTGATTTCCTTTTCCGACGGGCTTTCATACGTGAGGAGAACTAGTTCTTTTATTTAGTTTTTTTTTAGTTAGTTTTATTTGTTAATCTAGTTGTTTCAGACTCTATTTTATAGATAGTGTGAAATGATCAGCTGCATAAGTCGGTTAACGATTGTAATCTTGATATCTACACATAATATTAATGGTAGCTGTTTAGTCAAGTATAAAAAAGAAACAGATCCATCTAAATATGACTAAAAAATATACACGGTGCTCGTGAGCATTCCGAAAGATTTTAATGCTGAATTCCTGAGCATATTTGGAGTATTTAATGTCATATAAAATTTCCTGGATTCGGCTTGGTTCCAGAGATAATTAACCTTTTTTCGAAAAAAGTGTTTCGATGTAACTCGTCATAAAACTTATTTTTGATTACAATGCTACCACAATGTGTTCTAATATTACCACACCCTTTGCCTGACAATCAAAAAATAAGAATAGACTTGACGAAAAAACCTGTACCTAAAAAAAACAATTGAAATAAATAATTTAAACAAATAGTTATGATAAAAAGTACTGGAACTGTTAAAAAGTATTCAAAAAGACTAAAAAAAAGAAAAAAAAATATTTTTTTTTGGTGGAATTGACATTAGGTCTCATAATATTTTTTGTTCATTTTGATGTCTAGAATGCATAGTTAAAATCTTTCGGAATGCTCGCGAGCACCGTCGTATATTTAGATATATTTTGATGTTAATAAAAGCGTCGAAATGTATGCACATAGTATTGTGTGGTTTTCTGTATGAAAATAGTTCCACCACAAACGGAAAATAATATACTATTTTCTTTTTCAGTATTAAAGAACTACAAATAATGCCGAACTGCAGGATCGGTTCTGGTGACGTCAAGAAGGAGGTTCTCATCGTTACACAAGATGCCAACTTGTTATAAAACTTATGTTTTTGTCAGCCTCCGTAGCCTAGTTGGTAGTGACCCTGCCTACGAAGCTGGAGGTTCCGGGTTCGAATCCTGGCGAGGGCATTATTTGTGTATTTATTTATCACAAATATTTGTTCCTTGGTCATGGCTGTCTATGTATTTAAGTATCTATACAGGGTGGTCCAAACCTTGACGTCAAAAAAATTTTTTTAGATTACTCACCTCATGGGCTATCAGAATATACCCCATGTATGTTAGCCGACTTTTTGTAGTTTTCGAGTTATGAATTTTTGAAGTTTTTTTTCTTTGAGAAATTCTGGAGTGAAGAGATTTATTATAAAAAAAAAACTATTGGGTTTTTTAACTAGTTTCTTTTTGTAAAAGTATTACTACAAATAAAGCATTTCCTGACAAAAAAATTAGCGTCCTCACTTTGATACAAGTAGGATAAAAAAATACCAAATTCAAAATTTTACGTTAAAAACTCATCAAAATAGCATTAATGTACGTAAATAAAAAAAAAAAACATATCCCAAGGATTTTTGGTATTCTAAAGCCTGCCTTAGACTTTAAGCCTTCGGAAAAGCAGAAAAAAAGTGATACTTAATGATGAGGATTTTTCGGAGTAGGCGGTTAAATAAACTTAAAAAAAACGTCAAATTTTTTTATTTAAAAATAAAGTAAACTTCGTCTGTTTTGTTGTTCTTATCAATAAACAAAGACAGAAAATACCACGAAAACTCAATTTGCGTAGTTATTATACGAAATTTTACTTTATTTTTAAATTAAAAATTTAGAAGGTTTTTTTTAAGTTTATTTGACCGACTACTCCGAAAAATCCTCATCATTAAGTATCACTTTTTTTCTGCTTTTCCGAAGGCTTAAAGTCTAAGGCAGGCTTTAGAATACCAAAAATCCTTGGGATATGTTTTTTTTTTTTTATTTACGTACATTAATGCTATTTTGATGAGTTTTTAACGTAAAATTTTGAATTTGGTATTTTTTTATCCTACTTGTATCAAAGTGAGGACGCTAATTTTTTTGTCAGGAAATGCTTTATTTGTAGTAATACTTTTACAAAAAGAAACTAGTTAAAAAACCCAATAGTTTTTTTTATAATAAATCTCTTCACTCCAGAATTTCTCAAAGAAAAAAAACTTCAAAAATTCATAACTCGAAAACTACAAAAAGTCGGCTAACATACATGGGGTATATTCTGATAGCCCATGAGGTGAGTAATCTAAAAAAATTTTTTTGACGTCAAGGTTTGGACCACCCTGTATGTATCTATCCAGTGCCGGATTTAGAAAATTGCCGCCTATAGGCCATTTATATTTTGCCGCCCCTATCCACTGTGCCAATTATAATAGTTTGTTAAGAAAATTACGAAAAAGGTCGAAATGTAAAAAAACCTTCGTACATTAGTCGTTTAGGAACACTTGGTGTTTCATTTCACAGCCGTGTATCCGTACCGGAGCGTTCGTGGCAAGAAAGGAAATCCAGCATCCCTAATACCGCGAACTACGAAATCCGCAAATTTCGGGCAATGAAGGCGTCATTAGAGTGACGGAGACAAATCCCCGAAATTTACGAACTTCGGTGTTCGCGGTAGCAGGCCTTCTCTTACTTTGTACAGTACGCGAACTTTTAGCTGGTATGACAGTGGAGGAATGGACGCCTAGCCAACATACAGTGACCGATATAGTGGTAGATTAGAGTTTATGCGATGAGACTGGGGTTGTACTTTGTATGGAAATTAATGATAATTATCATTAATTTCCATATATTATATCGTATATTATAATATACGACTCTACCCTTAGGTACCACACAAACTCTAGATAGCGGTCCTTAAATTGGAAAAATAAAGAAGTTCTAAAATAAAAAATCAGTCTGAGCATTATTAAACCATTTAATAAATTTCAACTCGGTTTTTACAGTTAGTTAAAATTATTTTTACTACGCTCACTCGCAAACAACAAATCAATCAATGTTACAATAAAACCAGAAAACTTTATTATTTGGCTTTAAAGTTATCTGATAATTAACAATTATAGAAAACAACTTTTAGTCCCATCTTGTAGCCAGATTTGGTACTAGCTATTTTTCTCATTTAAAAGCCAGCTAATACCAAACCGGGCTACAAGACGGGGCTAAATAATTACTATTTTGTAGTCAGCTTCGAATCAGGAATATTTTTCTCATTTGGAAGCCAGCCATGAGCTACCAAACATGACTACAATAATATGGAACTAAAGCTTGTTTTCTATAATTGTTAATTATGAGATAACTTTAAAGCCAAATGATATTGACTTGTGATTTTATTGTAATATTGATTCGGGTCTTAATCGCGTAAAGTTACGTTTATTTTTATCCTGACGTTTCGGGCATGACGTTACACCCGTGGTCGCAGGCAGACTGGCGAGAAAATGTATCAACACCTTCGAGCGGCGCAGGTTTTTCGAACTACCTGCACTTGGTCTGGATTATTAGCTGTGGTAGTTCCTATATTGGAGAAACCAAAAGCACCATGGTGGAAAGGGTCCAACTAATAATTCTGCTGTGCTGTGGCCGAGCATTTGTTGGAATCCGGACAAAGCCACTGATCAAGCTCCATAACCCGAACGTCCTCTTAACCGAACGTATACATCATAGCCAAAAAGTACGTGAAGCTATTGAAATTAAGAAACATTGAAATTTTTATCAAAATGAGGGGCAAGGATTCTCGTCGTGGAATCCCGTGATTTACAAATGTAAGCGCGGTGAAACATCCATTTCAAAGCCATTGGATGTTGTGAGTGTTGTTTGTAGGCTTAGTGACAACCCGTGCCTAGAAGTGAATAATCAAGACCAATTGCAGGGTAGTTCGAAAAACCAGCGCAGCTCGAAGGTGTTGATACATTTTCTCGCCAGTCTGCCTGCGACCACGGGTGTGATGTCATGCCTGGAACGTCAGGATAAAATTAAAATTAAGTTTACACGACTAAGACCCGTTTGTCATTAAAATATCGAGTGTTAATCGTGAAAGTTTAAATCAATATATTGATTGATTTGTTGTTTGCGAGTGAGCGCAGTAAAAATTAATTTTAATTAACTATAAAAACCCAGTTGAAATTTATTAAATGGTTTAATTATGCACAGACTGATTTTTATTTTTTGTTAGAACTTCATTGTTCAAATTCAAGGACCGCTTTCTAGAGTTTGTGTGGTAAAGGTAGAGTCGCATATTGTTATTAATTTTCACACAAAGCACAACCCCAGTCTCTTCGTATAAACTCTAATCTACCACTGTATCAGTCAAAGTACGAGTATGTTGGTTAAAATTGACTTTTCCATGCTATTGAACTCTACTAATCACTCACTTTGTATGAGGGGATATATTTTTTTATAGATATTTCGATGTTGGTACTATGTTACTGACAGTTCATAGTAATGGTTGGTAGACTCGGTCGTTCCCTTCCTCCCTGTATAATTTTGCCACCACGGCAGAAGTTTAAGATAGTTCGCTTCTGATCTGCCGTTTATAAAATCTGCCAAATCAATTTTGACTCATAAAAAAATTCTTTTTTGCCGCCAAATCTGCCGCCCCTAAAATCTGCCGCTCTAGGCCATGGCCTACTTGGCCTACTGGTAAATACGGCACTGTATCTATCTATTATATATATCGTCGCTTGGTACCCACATCACAAGCCTTAATTGAGCTTACCGTGGGACTAGGTTGATTTGTGTAAGATGTCCCAAGATATTTATTTATTTATTTTATGTAACTAAAGTCACGAAAAATATGACCAAGCAGGCTTATAAAACTTAGTAACTACTGTCACAAAAAAATCAGCCAACCAGCTTCAAGAGGAAATTACCGCGCGGGACTGCTCGATCATTGTGAAATAGTTATTTATGATACAAATGTGGAAAGTAGGCTTTTTCCATGACGAGTGTCGGTCACTATAACCGACACGAGTTAAAAAAAGCCTACATTTCAACATGTGTATCATACAACATTTTACAATGCATTATGCGAGGAAAACCAGACTATCTCGGCAGTCCGTGCGAAAAAGTACTATGAAAATTCATATATTTTTGAACGCTCGGACGCTACAATGTGTATATGTGATGGCGACTGTTCCATTTCGGACTTTGTCACAGTGGCAATTAATATGAAAGTCACTAGGAACCTCATATTGTTGTCAGGTCAAAGTACGAATTGGTATGCACCATTGCCCGAGACATGCGGCCGCTTGTTCGTGCTTTTGCCGCTGTCGAGGCACGTCCACAGTGATAGAGTTGCCTCGCGCGGTAATTTCCTGGCGAGACACGGTTATAAGTTGTTGACAGGACCTTTGCTCGATCTATGTAGGGGGCCCGCAGCTTTAATTTTATTTGGCTCAAATTACTAATGTGTTGTTAAAGCATAATCATTCAATTTATATTAAATATCTGTGAATCTTTTTAGTAAATTGCCCACTTCGCTTGGCATAGGGGTGCTCAACCCTTCGTATGCCTTGTCCCGTATCCGTCCCAAGCAATTGGACTTTAAATTATAAACTTCAAGGTCATAAATTCAATACCATTTTTTGACAGCGGCATAAGACAGTTAATTTGTAAAAAGATGTAAGCAAGTAGCCCACCTAATTAAGACCAAAAGTTGCCTATCGGGGGAAATAATTCGTGTATAAGCGAATTTTGGTATAGTTGTAGGGAATGGTGTTTTAAACCATGTACTAAAAGTACTGGTGGTTAGGGGTGGAGCTAACGCGGGGAGGGGGGTGTAAAGGTCCTTATTTTTAATTTTTCGTAAATAACTCGTAAACCGTGGCTTGTAGTAAAAAACGTTCTAGTACATAAGTAATCTACATTAAATTCTCTACAAAAAAGATGTATGCATGTTTCCTCTGGGATCAATGTGTCATGAGATAAGAAAGCAAGAAGATGGACACTATAGAAATAAACACATTTGTTTAAGTAGGTATGGCACATACAGAATGCTCGCGAACATTCCAAAAGATCTTAATGCTCAATTCCTGACCATATTTAGAGTCTTTAATGTTTTGTAAAATTTCCTGGAATCGGCTTGGTTTCAGAGATAATCAACCTTTTTTTCGAAAAAAGTTTTTCTACGTAACTCGTCATAAAACTTATTTTTGATTACATTGCTACCACAATGTGTTTTAATATTACCACACCTTTTGCCTGGAAATCAAAAAATGAGTATAAACTTGACGAAAAATCCTGTCCCTAAAAAAAGTTTTAAAATAAATAATTTTAACAAATTGTTGTTATGATAAAAAGTACTGAAAATGTTAAAAAGTATGCAAAAAGTCTAAAAAAAAAACATAAAAAAAAAATATTTTTGGTGGTATTTGACATTAGGTCTCATAATATTTTTTGTTTGTTTTGATGTCTAGAATGCATAGTCCAAATCTTTTGACGATGATTATGAGGATATTTTAGGTTTAGAAGATAATTAGGTATTTTATTTTTACAAATAAGCATACAGGGCGCGCCCGGGTGCGAGCATTCCAAAATATTTGAAGTATGCATTCTAGATATCAAAATAAACAAAAATGATTATGATACATAATGTCAAATGCCACCAAAAAAAAAATTTTTTTTTCTCTTTTATTTTAGACTTTTTGAATACTTTTTGACATTTCCAGTACTTTTTATTACAACAACAATTTGTATAAATTATTTATTATAATAATTTTTTTAGGGACTGGTTATTTCGTCAAGTTTATTCCCATTTTTTGATTGCCAGGAAAAAGGTGTGGTAATATTAAAACATATTGTGGTAGCATTGTTATCAAAAAGAAGTTTTATGACGAGTTACGTCGAAAAACTTATTTCGAAAAAAAGGTTGATTATTTCTGAAACCAAGCCGAATCCAGAAAATTTTGTATAACATTAAAGACTCTAAATATAGTCAGGAATTGAGCATTAAAATCTTTTGGAATGTCGCGAGCATTCTGTATGTGCCATACCTACTTAAACAAATGTGTTTATTTCTTTAGTGTCCATCTTCGTGCTTTCTTATCTCATGACACATTGATCCCAAAGGAAACATTCATATATCATTTTTGTAGAGTATTTTATGTAGATTACTTATGTACTAGAACGTTTTTTGTTATAAGCCACGGTTTACGAGTTATTTACGAAAAATTGAAAATAAGGACCTTTACACCCCTCTCCCCCCGTTAGCTCCACCCCTAACCACCAGTACTTTTAGTATGTGGTTTAAAACACCATTCCCTACAACTATGCCAAAATTCGCTTATACACGAGTTTTTTCCTCTGAGTTTCCTTCGTTTGGTGTACTAAAGTACAATCTTTATGGTTTGCAACAATGTGAATAGTTTTACATAAAAAAAGCTCTTAATCTTTTGCAGCATGTCTTTTAACATACAATATTGTACATAATTGTTTTGATTCATTGTAAATGAACTAAAATTGCAAGAGTACTAATCTGCTCAATGATAGCAGATACTAATAGTATCCATGTTATGTAGTTGAATAAACAATGTCTTCCTTTTACATAATTTAGTTTTATTTCGTAGTATAATACTCTGTCAGAAACTGTTAGTCGGCCTATACGACGATTGGCAGAGAAGAGTACGAGCAGTAACAGTAAAATTTTAATTTGCCGTTATTTTTTACCGAATTAGAAATTGTTGGACAGAGTATATAATAGAAGTAGGCCAAAAAGTAATAGTGCAGTCATTGAAGCGAAAAATACGGTATTACCTCCGAATTTTTTTACTGTGAACCGATTTGCATAAAATTTTGGAATTAGGCTCATCTGACCCTTAACTTCAAAAGTGAAAATGATCTGAACTCCGCCTATTATTTTTAAGGGGTGTAAACAGCCCCTTAATGGAAAAATTTACATTAAGCCATTTTATCGCTAGAAAACATGTCTAATAATAAGTGGTGAAATTGTAAAGTAATTTCTAACATTAAAATCAATTACCTCATATTAAAATTATTTTCGACCCCTTAAAAACCTTACAACCCTTGCAAACAACCCCTAAATTGAAAAAATCACAAAAAATACTTCGGTATGACATAAAAAAATTTAGGTATAGAGTAAGTAATATATTATATTCTCTATAATTATCACATTTTTAGCCCCCTTTCAACCCTTGAAAACTACACCTTGATAAAAAAATAGTATTTTTTTTTGTTAAAATGAAAAGGATTTAAATATTATTCCACACTATTATACCCCAAGAATTATACCCCAACCCCTACACGTTAAGGAATGTCAATCTTCCATCATCAGCTCACCAACATGAGATTATGACCACCTAAACGCAAATACTCGAATAGCTTAAAAAAGAATCATCCCCCAACTCCTAATCGTTAAGGAGTTGTTCCTTCCTTCATCAGCTAACTAACATGAAACGATAACTACTACGCGCAAACACTTGAATAAATCTCGAAAATGTATGAAATTTATTATATTCAAAGAATTATTCTCCGACTGCTAATCGTTAAGGAGTTATACCTTTCATCGTCAGCTCACCAACACGAGACTATGACCACCTAAAGGCAAATACTTGAATAGCTACCAAAATACATGAAATATGTTATATATTTAAAGAATTATCCCCCAACTCCTAATCGCTAAGGAGTTGTATATTTCATCATCAGCTCACCAACATGAAACGATGACTACCTAAAGGCAAATACACAAATAGCTTCAAAAATACACAAAATATGTTATATTTAAAGAATTATCCCCCAACACCTAATCGCGTAGAAGTTGTACCTTCCATCATCAGATCACCAACTTAAGACGTTCATGACTAGACGCAAATACTTGATTAGTCTTCGAAAATAAATGAAAAATGTCATGTGTGCCTACAACATTTGAAGAGTTCCCTCGATTTCTCCAGGATCTGATCATCAGATCTGGACCCGAAGACAATGGGACCAACTAAAAGGTATACCTTTTTATACAAACAAAGAATTTTCTAAATCGGTTCACGCGTCTTAGAGTAATCGGAGAACATACATAAAAAAAAAAACAAAAGATTTCGTGGAATTGTAAACAACCTCTTTTTTTGAAGTCGGTTAAAAACCGTTGTCAAGGTAATTAAGAGAGCTACAATATCCTTCATTGCGATATATAGTAAATAACCTTTTTCTAAAACGGCGAAGGGTTAAAGGGCTTAAGAGAGGCTGTGATTGCGCTGCCACGCGCTCTTTAAACAATCACATCTTCGTCAATTTTTGTTTGACAGAAAAAATAAAAAACCAAATTGTTTGTCAGAAAAATACCTAAATTTTTAATCTATGCACTTTTATGCGTATCTGTCATCATTTTTGAGATATTATGAAAAGAAAATGGTTTTTTAAAAAAATTTAATTTAGTGTTTTTTTTAAATCGTGACTTTTTTGAAAACTATGTGGCCTGAAGCAGCCAAACTGATACTATCTATCAAACTTGTCATAATAAAGTTAATTCAAGGCGGAATACGATTAATTTTAATTTGGGTGGAAATGGCACTTATGAAACCCATTGATTTAAAAGAAAAAACATTAGATGCTCCCCTTATTTGCAATACAGCTCACTTATTTTACGTGCAAAAGACTGTTATTAGTACTCATTTTAAAGCTTATTTCAAGCACTATAAAACCCTTTA
>JALPQI010013807.1:0-26094 GCA_025490895.1 Thaumatotibia leucotreta | reverse complement strand
GGTTTCAATGGCAATTCCTTTTCTCTAAATGATTTAAACAGACATTTCTCTTCTTCCCTTTCTATTAATAGCCAAACCAAGGCCACTACTATATTTGAAATGTCATCACTTCCTTCTCCTGTTACTGACAGCTTCTCTTTTTCTCCCATTTCTGTATCGGATATTAAAACCATCATCCAAGCAATAAAATCCAAAGCTGTGGGGTGCGATGATGTTGGTCGTCACATGATTGTATCTGTGCTTGATTCTGTGCTCCCAGTGATAACTGTCATCATCAATTCCTCATTGGCTAGTGGTGAATTCCCGCTACTTTGGCGTAAAGCGTTTGTTCTACCACTACCCAAAATTTCAAACCCCCGCCTCAGTTAACAACTTTAGACCCATTTCGATTCTCCCCTTCCTTTCGAAGATAGGTGAGGCGGTGGTTCACAAACAGCTTTCGCGTTTTATTCACTTGCATGAGCTCCTGAGTCCTTTTTAGTCTGGATTTAGGACCGGACATAGCACCTGCACTGCTCTTCTTAAGGTGACTGAAGATATTCGTCGCGGCATGGAGGGTCAAATGGTCACATTACTTGTATTAATCGACTTTTCTAACGCCTTTAACACCGTTGACCATGATATTCTCCTGGCCCTTCTTAAACATTTAAACGTGTCTCAGTCGGCCCTCAACTGGTTCTCAGCCTACCTAGGGGGACGCCAGCAAGCTGTGCGAGTTGACCGTGCTTTGTCTGAGTGGTGCAATCTTGCTACTGGCGTACCTCAAGGCGGCATACTGTCCCCACTCTTATTCTCAACTTTCATTAACTTTATAACTCCTGACCTTCGCTGTTCGTACCACCTGTATGCTGACGATTTACAACTGTATGCTCAATCTACAGTTGATGATCTGCCAAATGCTATTGAGAGGATAAACTTGGACCTTTTGCATATTCAACAATGGTCTGAGAGATTCGGTTTATTTGTGAATCCGACAAAGTGTCAGGCTATTGTCTGCGGCAGTAGTAGGCAGCATTCGAAATTAGACCTTAACGTTGTTACACCGGTTAACTTTAATGGCACTCCGATACCTTTTAGTCAAAATGTTAAGGATCTTGGTGTTCTAGTTGACAACACTTTGAGTTGGAGAGCACAGGTTGCTGAAATTAGTCGAAAGGTCATAGGTTCTCTTCATTATCTCAACAAGTTGAAACATTTTCTGCCTATTAAGACCAAAGTACTATTAGTTACCGCATTAATTTTACCCATAATCGATTACGGTGATGTGTGTTATCCGGACTTAAACGGTGAACTGCTTGATAAATTGGATCGCCTTCTTAACAACTGTATTCGTTTCATCTTCTGTCTCCGTAAATTTGATCATGTATCCTCTTTCCGCTCTCAGCTTGGCTGGCTTCCTATCCGTGAGCGACGTAATATTCGCATGCTTTGCACTCTCTTTTCCATTCTTTATGACCCACAGTCCCCCGAATACCTCAAGTCTCTCTTTAAATTCTGTGGCGTGTCTCGTGACCGTCAACTCCGTTCTTCTGGCAATTTGTCTCTTTCCATCCCTCTCCACCATACTGGTTTTATGTCTAACTCCTTCTCTGTCCTGGCCGCTCGCCTCTGGAACAATCTTCCACTTGATATTAAGAATTCCAACAGCAAACTAGCTTTTAAACATTCTGTCCGTGCTTTCTTTGCTAGCAGATTAAACGATTAGACAACGAGGTTCAAATTATCACACATTTCGTCTTTATATATATACATATATATTTATATTATGTATTAATTTATATATATTATCTATTATATTATGTATTGCATGCATATGTTATTTTAGTATGAATATTTGTGTCGTAGGCGTAGGGTAGTTTCATTGATAGTAAGTAGTAAGTAATCTTGTATAGCACCGCCCACAACTTCTCTGCTTTGCCTTAAGGTTGACTGGTAGAGAATGCCTTTTGGCATTAAGTTCACCTTTTGTACATTAAGGTTTTCTTTTGTGCAATAAAGATTAAATAAATAAATAAATAAATGTATTGAAATAACAGGTGTTAGGATGGAATTCATAGCGACCGAGAAACTGTAGAAATGGTCAACAAGCTTTAAACTGATATATAAATTATATTATACGTATATATTATATATTTAGAAATTAGAGGAACCTGATCTTGATAGATATAGTAAAGTAAGATAATGTTGGTTAGTTGATTTGTGTAGTTTGGTATAATTATTATTCTTATTTTAAATGCTAAAACGTGATCCCTACAATGGGCGAATACATATTCATCAAAAAGAGCTACTGAAAGCCTCACAAAAAATATGTAGTATTGTGTGATGAAAAATCTCATATGTTTCTTTATGACAGGTGGAATGAAGAGAGGGCTAGAAAATACAGCACATTGTACATAACGAAAAGCACCTCCAGGAAACATATTATTATGACAAAAATATTTTATACGGAGAGATACGAACGAGTGAGCTCGTACAATTTACATTTTGATCACAACTGTGAGACTCGAATTTGCTTTAGCAAATAAAATGGAAGGCTGTTACTACCGAGACGTCGTTAAATAACCTAAGCGAGAAACTATTTAGTCCTTTAAAATAACTTATATTCAAATCAGTTTCCGTAGCTAGTAAGTGCCTCTGTATGTGAAGCTGGAGGCTCGGGGTTCGTATCCCGGCGAGGCAGGGCATTATTTATGTACGTATTTATTTATCACAAATAATTGTCAGCCTCCGTAGCCTAGTTGGTAGTAACCCTGCCTGCGAAGCTGGCGATTCCGGGTTCGAATCCCAGCGAGGGCATTATTTGTGTATCTATTTATCACAAATGTTTGTTCCTTGGTCATGGTGGCTGTCTATGTATTTAAGTATCTATATATATTATCCTCGTAAGGCCCACTATAGTTAGTTTTCCTGTTTTTAATTTGAACCTTGTTCTATATGTAAATTGGTAAGAATTTCGTTTGTTTCAAAAGTAATGAAACAAAAAAAAATCTACTTTAATTGGTTCACGAAAGGTACAAATTGGATTGCAATAACTATGTGCATTGTAGGTAATGTATATTGGGTCTTACGAGATTAAATATGTCGTCGCCTGGTAACCACATCACAAGCCTTAATTGAGCTTACCGTGGGACTATGTTGAATTGTATAAGATGTACCAAGATATTTACATATATTATTTATTTAGTCGTAGCTGTATAGTATGCAGGTACAGTCAACCAATTGGAACCCTAGGCCACTCAGGAACCATGTCAAAGTAACGTTATCAATCAGATTGTAAGACATTTCAAACGGCTTTTCATTTTGACATGGTTCTAGAGTGGCCTAGGGTTCCAATTGGTCGAGTGTACCTATCAATCTATTATAAATATGGCCCCCTAATTTCTGATACGAGCTCGCAGTGAGAAACCTGGCATATCCAAGGATGACGTACTCGTTGGCGATCGTAGTAGTGCGTCAACTATGACGACGCTGCTGCCCGCCAGCAATATTCGATAAATAAATAATCAATGACATTTCAATCCCTTAGTCGAATCTTACGACACCCACGGGAAGAGTTGGAGTGGTGACAAATGTATTCTTACTGTCGTCACCACACGGCAAATAATGTCTTCCAGTATATTAATTTAGACGAATGATGTTCTCGACGATAAAACAGCTAAAAATATAAGGTTTCGCTTTCAAACTCTGACATGAAACTAACAGTAGCTTGTAAGTGCCATGAACGACTACTGCACTTATTTTATCGAAATAATAATAATTTTGAAGCCAATTAAACCTTGATATACTGATACTAGTATAATTAGTAAATAACTACATCCATTGAGGGCCGGTAACCTAGCAGTAGTAAGTACTTAGGTACTTATAAGCTAATGCTCAATAATTGCAATTCTGGTACTTACCAGAATATATATATATTTCGGCACTGTTGCCAATGTCATATTCACGGATTCAGTCATACTAATAATGTAAATGACCATGTATTGTTAGCTTAAAAACTTTCATTATAAGTACCAGAACGCAAACAGGACACAATCTTGCATAGTATTTGTCAACCTTGCCAGTCTTGCCTCCTTAATTGTCATTTATAATTGTGCAGGTATGTTCATAAGTAGGTATGACCGATATTCTTGTTTTTTTTTCATTACACAATTCATGAATTTAAAATTGAATACGTATCTTGTAAAAAGCTGGCCCAGTTTAATTGTAATAAGCCTTGTTACTGCATTGTAAATTGAGATCTTAAGATATAAAGCTACTTAACTAGTCTAGCTGTAAGCAAAGAGAATATATTATAAAACATATGAGAAACAACTAGGTCAACATGTTGTACATTCCTTTAAGACACTCTACAGGGAATTTAGCTATATTTTAAAGTAACGTTGTTGCGAAGTCGTCTATTATACACCGTGTTTTTTTTTAATCCGTTAAATTTAACAGGTTGCTTGGTACGTTAATTGGAGCTACTTGGTAGCTTTTAGTCGAACTCGAAAAAAAATTATTTTTTTCGTTTTCATACAAAATAGATGAAATGGTAGGTAGTTATGAGAGAACCTTAAGAATACACCAAAAGTTAATTTCAGATGACTGACGGCACATGTTAAAATAAGTAGCATTAGGATGTAATAAAAGTTGCAATACACTTGTTCAGTCATTTAACTTTTTTTTTTAATAAGTCAATATCTAAGAGTTAAGATACTAATTTCTTAGAGAAATTGATTATTTTTGACCTAAATAAGCATCCCTTTAATTTAACGGAGATCAATAAAACTAAAAAACACGGTGTATATACGTTTCGAAATTACAGACATGATAAATCATAATGTATCTAATGGTATCGCTTGTGGAGATGCTAAGCGAACGCTGTCTTTCAATTTTTTTTTTGTTTAAATTTAATGTCAGTCTGTGTTTGTGAGAAAATGTATTTTTCATCACACTTGCTGCCTAAGCGCGCCATTGTTTGCGCGCGCAGCGAGAGTAATAGAAAAGTGAAATTCACTAGGGAGTAATAGAAATGTCAGTACGTAATTTAATAATGTCATTTTTTTAAACTTATTTTTTTGTCAGCAAGTGTGATGAAAAACATTATGGAGCATTCCATGAGCTGTCCCGTACAAACCCGTATATATTTCATTCATTTTCAACCCGCACTTCTCGCTGCTGTGGTCGAGACTTTGTAGCATATACTGTAGTTCGGCATGGTTCTCAGTAATAATCACAATATCATCTGCGAAACGTAGGTGATTGAGTCGCTCGACTACATAATAGCGGTAGGTAATTATCGATCTTTAATTATAGTAGCATGAAATTAGTCATTAGGTACTATTTAGACACAATCTGTAGAAATCAAGAGCTAATGTGCTGCCAACAAACTGTCACGCAGTTTGGCAGTATACTACCAAATGTAATTGTATTTGTGTCTTACCTGAATAAATGATTAATAATAATAATAATAATTTCGATAATTTGAGTTTTCTTCCGAGTTATTAGTTATTACATATATTTTTGAGTCATTTTTGACTCCTCTAGTCACGAAAGAGGACTTTGATAAACCCACAATTTTGAGAAAAACCGTGTTCGTACGGGACATCGGTGGACTTTTTCGTGGAGTGCACCTATACTCGTATGCATCACGGTCGGTGAGCGGAATACTAACTCGAGTCATAAAAGCCCTCCGCCTGACGGCGTCGGGCTTCTAACACTCTCTTTAGTAGTTCCGTACTTACCTCCCTTGATGCACAATGTACTATTTCATCACACGCTCGGTAAAGAAGGCAATGCGCGCACGCAATGCAGCGTAGGTACGAGTAGGTAATTAGCCATTATGCCCTTCAACTTACGCTACGTACTAGTTGGGGAGTTTTACGGAATTCTATCTTGTTACTGCGATGATTTCACGTGTCAATTACAAAGAAGCCGTAGATACATTACTAAATATTTACATCTATATCAAGGCGGTAAGAATAGTAACTGTTTTAACCTCGTAAGGCCTATTCTATTTTTAGGACAAGTTAAATAATAGCCAAGTGTCCTAAAAAAAGGACATTATAGTTTATTTTGGGACCTACAAAATAAAATTCATATTTCTTTGAAAAATATGACGCCATGGGCCGATTTTGTTGTCCTAAAAATAGGACGTTGAGCCTTACGAGGATAAATTAAAACAAAAGCAATCGAGTCAACGGACGAACACAGCAAATTTCTGAATCCGGTCTCCCATCACACTCCGCTTGTGACAGTGGCTGTCTCAATTCAATAAGGCTCACAAATGCAAATTTGTGTTGATTGTCCCTTGTATCGGCAAATAATCGATCCCACTGTCTGACCAGCCTCGTGTCGATGTCGGCGGCAATACTTGGTCCACAAATAAGCTTTGAGTGGGCCTTTGTTGAAGGTTTCGTATGTAAAGTGGGTTCTCAATTTTGATATCTTATAACTTATACGTACGTTTTCATACGTTGTATTTACGTTATCTATTTTGATCAACCCTACCTACTCGAACTATTCACTTGGTTGACCAAAATAGTGAACCTAATTGCTTCTCGGATTTTTAAATAAGAGCCAGTAAGATGTTGAGGAATATAAACTACATAAAAATACCCTTTATACAGTGTGTGGCCTACAACCGGGGCGAAAATTTAAAGCTGATTAACAATCATTTCCACATATTGTAATTAAAAAAAAAAACATTTTTGTAATTTTTTGTTCATGTATATTTCATTATTATTTTTCATTTACTTGAATTAAAAGTTATCAATAACTTATCATTTTTGAATCATTTTTGAATTTTTGAATCTTTTCTGCTTTGCCTTAAGGTTGACTGGTAGAGAATGCCTCATAGCATTAAGTTCGCCTTTTGTACATTAAGCTGTTCTTTTGTGCAATAAAGTCTAAATAAATAAATAAATAAATCATTGAAAAATGTACAATTTTTTTTTAAGCCGTAACAAATTACTTAGTGTAAAAATAAAAACAAAATTATTGTTATGACTTCTTACCTGGTATACTATCAAGATGTCTTGCGATTGACAAGCTACGACATCGTGATGCCAAGATCCAGTACTAAAGGTCCATAGCTTTGAATGACAATATCCCCGAACTTAACCACTTTGAAACACCGGGGCCTTTACAGGATTATTGCTAAGGAGTCACTCGTTTCATTTTTCTCCCGTGTTAAAGGCCTCACACTGTATATATATAATAATATATATTTTTGTATTTATGGCACTGGTCTCACCGCGAGGTACTAAGTTATTAACTATCGGCTATAAACACGAACAAAATCTTTTTTTTACACGGGAGTGCGTATATTTTGTTTATGTTTATAGCCCATAGTTCATAGCTTAGTAGCTTGCGGTGAGACTAGTGCCTATAGAGAAATGGTATTTTTATGTAGCTTATATGATATTTAACTTTATTTACTATTTATTTATTTGACCTCTTACACAAATCGACCAAGTCGGTAACCACAAAATAACGCTTGTAATGAGGGTACCAAGCGACGATAATATATGTATCCATAGATTCTATAGTAGATAGATAAATATCCACATTTAAATATAACCACAGCTACGACTAAGGAACCAATATTTATGATAAATAAATAAATACCTACACAAAAAATGCGCTCGCCGGGATTTGAACCCGGAGGGGAGAAATCAAAAACTAGAAGAGATAAATAATTTTTGTCGTAGGATTCATAGCATCTAATTTTGGGATAAAAACTATATTAAAGATCCTTCCATTCATATATTTTTAGCAAAATTACATAATTTTTGTTTCCTTTTTCTTTTTTTATAATAAAATTATGTTCTTACAACGCAGACATCAAACACAATAAGTAAAAGCAAAATTTACTATTGTTTTTTTCAATAAGTCCGAGTTTGATTTTCAAACTAGTTATTTGATATGTAAATTAAATATATATTTGTCATACCATCAAATAATTTTTCTACTTGTCACTAATATTGACGCCATTGTTTCTAAGAACAAATTGATCTACCTGTTATACTCGTATAGATTTAGATTTCTCTCTACTAAATACTAACCCATTTCATCACCCGGTGTGACCCAGTATAAAGGAACTTGTCAACGCCAGCTTAAGAAGTGCTTGCATACATGTAAATTAATACAGCACTAAGATTATATAATCCTCTAACTAACCCTTCTAATCAAAACCGAGCACATCAGTAAACCTATGTACTTATTTAGTTCTACTTCCCAACTAACATTTACTTGGCAATTCTCAACGCGTGCATATTTACATTACATTTCCTTATAGAATATTGTAAACAAAAAGGGTTGTATATAAGGATATTTAACATATGTTTGATTTCTTTCGTACGTAAATACTATCTTACGTTTAATACTGCTATATTTTATTTATTCAACTCTTGTCAATAGATTATCCTAAACCTAAACCGTTTAAACAATAAAGTAGTGCTAGATTGCGGATATATTTTGAACTGTTAAGGTAACATCGCAATATCTAAAAAAGGAAGTACCTATACACACGCAAGTGTTTTTATCAGGTGTAGCAAATACAAAATTGCAGACGACTAAGCTTTGTTTTACGGCGAACGATGATTATATGTGTGATTTCTCTTTCTGGAGTATTTTATTCTCACAACTTGACGTGTTTCAAACAACAGTGAAGAAGAATTATTATTAGTGACACTTCAATCCCTTAGTCGACTCTGACGACAACCGCGGGAAGAGTTCGGGTGGTGACAAATGTGTTCTTCTTACTGCCGTCACCACACGGCCGTTATTTATATGGTAAAGATATTATCGTATTATTTACATTTTTAATCCGCTCTGCGCCTAAGTACCTACAGCTTTATAATAATAACGAATAAAGCACTGATTAATATGTCACGCGGTAAACATTATTGTACCATCTATTTACGTATTCTCTCAGAAATGTTGTGTTAAAACACAGAGTTTCTGATGTCATAACAATCTTGGAAACTGAGCAAGTATAATCATACTTTAGTTAGCTTGTTGGTACAATTATGGTTAAGCCAGTCAAATATAAGCATATGTTATTTTTTGTTA
Source organism: Thaumatotibia leucotreta (assembly GCA_025490895.1). NCBI lineage: Eukaryota > Metazoa > Arthropoda > Insecta > Lepidoptera > Tortricidae > Thaumatotibia > Thaumatotibia leucotreta. The sequence goes on along the minus strand of JALPQI010013807.1, from coordinate 17,040 downwards.
TTTTGCCACGTCGCATCAAAACGACTCTATTCCACTGGGTCAAAGTTCTTTAAGACCCAGCGGAAGAAAGGCAATAAGAGGCTCTCTGATCCAACTCTAGAGCTCATGAAGGAAAGGAGTGAAATGGTTCTACAATCCCCAGAAGATGCCGCATCATATCGCCGGCTCAATAGACAAATCTCCAAGTCGATCACCCGCGACATACGCCAATTTAATACCAACCGTATTAAAGAGGCTAATATTGACCGGAACAAAGGCTCTAAAGTTTTTGCGAGAGATTTGTCTATTGGTCAGAGCTGGCTTGCGAAGCTGAAGACTGGGGACGGTAGGATCGTTTCATCCGAACCTGAGCTTTTGAGTGAGATAGAGAGCTTTTACAGACAGCTGTACACATCAACACGAAGACCCATCTCCAATTTAGCTAACGACCCACGAGCTAAATTGACTCGACACCATACCGAAGATATACCGGACGTCAGCCTGTACGAGATTAGGATGGCTCTCAAACAACTCAAAAACAATAAGGCACCAGGCGATGACGGAATAACAGCCGAACTCCTGAAGGCGGGTGGGAAACCAGTCCTTAGGGCCCTTCAAAAGCTGTTTGATTCCGCCATCTTTAGAGGCAAAACGCCAAAGGCATGGAACAGAGGTGTGGTGGTGTTGTTCTTCAAAAAGGGTGACAACACCCTGTTAAAGAATTACAGACCCATCACGCTTCTGAGCCATGTCTATAAGTTGTTTTCGAGAGTCATCACAAACCGTCTCACACGCAGGCTCGACGACTTCCAGCCTCCTGAACAAGCCGGATTCAGAAAAGGCTTCAGCACCGTAGACCACATACACACGCTCCGTCAAGTTATACAAAAGACCGAAGAGTATAACTTGCCCCTCTGCTTAGCGTTTGTGGACTACGAAAAGGCCTTTGATTCGATCGAGACGTGGGCTGTACTACAGTCTCTCCAGCGGTGCCAAGTAGACTACCGGTACATCGAAGTGTAGAAGTGCCTGTACGAAAACGCCAATATGTCAGTTCGCCTCCAGGACCGGAGCTCGAAACCGATTCCATTGCAGCGAGGAGTAAGACAAGGAGATGTTATCTCACCTAAATTGTTCACCGCTGCACTGGAAGATGTTTTCAAGGTTCTGGACTGGAGGGGATTTGGCATTAACATCAATGGCGAGTACATCACTCACCTTCGGTTTGCCGACGATATAGTGGTCATGGCTGAGACCATGGAGGACTTAAGTACTATGTTCGATGATCTCAGTAGAGTCTCTGAAGATGTTGGTCTTAAGATGAACATGGACAAAACGAAGATCATGTCAAACGTCCATGTGATACCAACTCCAGTGAAAGTTAGAAACTCTACACTCGAAGTTGTTGACGAATATGTATACCTGGGACAAACAGTCCAGCTGGGTAAGTCCAACTTCGAGAAGGAGATCAATCGTCGAATCAGACTGGGTTGGGCGGCGTTCGGGAGACTACGCAATATCTTCTCGTCCAATATACCGCAGTGTCTCAAGTCGAAAGTCTTCGACCAGTGTGTGTTGCCAGTGATTACTTACGGATCTGAAACGTGGTCGTTCACTATGGGACTCATTAGGAGGCTCAGAGTCACTCAACGAGCGATGGAGAGGGCAATGCTCGGGGTTTCTCTGCGAGATCGCATCAGGAATGACGAGATCCGCAGAAGAACGAAAGTGACTGACGTAGCCCGAAGAATCGCCAGGTTGAAGTGGCAGTGGGCTGGCCATATTGCCCGGAGGACCGATGACCGGTGGGGTCGGCGTGTTCTCGAGTGGCGACCACGCACTGGACGGCGCAGCGTGGGAAGGCCCCCCACAAGATGGAGCGACGACCTTGTAAAGGTTGCGGGTGTCCAATGGATGCGGACAGCTCACGACCGATCTTTGTGGAACTATCTGGGGGAGGCCTATGTCCAGCAGTGGACGTCAATTGGCTGATGATGATGATGATGATGATCAAAACGAATGCTAAGTAACAAGAATTATACAAAACAAGTGGTATTCTTCTATAGTTATTAAGTAAATATCAATTAAAATCATCCCTTTTTGAAAATTCGCAATTTATGACGTTCCCAAAACTAATCACCTCTTTTGGAATTCTAGGAGCAAAATATCGTCACGGATTTCTCATCAGATTTAATTTACGGTTTTTAGTGCATGCCGAGTAGTTCATAATTGGACTTCTGTAAGTACGCTAACGAGAGTCGCGCACATGCCAAAACACGCTTTGGATTTTCAGGAGGCATGCCGGTGATTTATAAACTCCTGAATTCGGAATACCCACTCTATCCTTTTCACTACCTTGTTGCTGGACCATGGAATGACTGCAACGGCATGATACTAATGTTGTAATTTCGGTTATGAAATGCGTTTACAGTATGTGTTGTCTGTCGTTACCTATTAACTCGTTGATTTGAAGAGCTTGTTTGAAACGTTTTGATTGCGATGACATAGTTTCGCACCCAAAATGAGTTAAAATGTGAAAATGATTTATTTAACCCACACATAAATTTAGGATGTATGAATTCGGGCAAATTCGAATATCAAAACGTGTAAATGCAATCTTGACTTCAAAAATGTGTCGGTGAATACGTAAAATAAATAAAATAAAAAGCCTTTATTTCTTGTAACATAACATATTAATTTAATTTCGGCTACCTTTCCTTAAAAAAAATATGAAAATGTACGTGAATTAATTTGCTTTTTTCATTTGATTAGTATTCGTATTCAATCTTTGTCAGTTTCATATAATACAGGGTGAGTTTTAAGTCCTGGAGCAGGAGTGAGCAGTGTACTAGTGACGATCACGCCGATAAACTTTCCAAATAACTCCTATTTATAAATGAAAAATATAAGATGTCATATATACAAAAAAAATACCAAAATAATTCCACCACCGGCGTTGGTAAACTCGTTATGTTTTATTTCGCTTATGACAACTAATATTAAACATTTCTATACATAAGTAGTGTTGCGAGTTAATAACACAACTTAATTTTTTTTACAAAACAAATTGAGTCGTTCCGCAAATACATTCTAATTATAGTTAATTGATACTAAACTATCAATGAACTCATAAATAATTAGAAGAATTATTTCCGCGATTTCCTACTGTTCATTCTTACTCCACGACCTAGGTGACACCCTGTATCACTACTATGTCCATAATTGATAACACGATCCATTCATTGCGTTTTGCAATTTATATAAATCTATAACAACTCTGATCTTATACGATGATATACAATATTTTTATCTATGATATAAAATCGTTTCCAATAATAGCTGCTTGCATTTTATAACACACTAGCGACCCGCCCCGGCTTCGCACGGGTACTATACCTTCATAATAACCTTCCTCTTGCATTACTCTAACTATTTGAAAAAATCTCATTAAAATCCGTTGCGTAGTTTTAAAGATTTAAGCGTACAAAGGGACATAGGGACAGAAAAAGTGACTTTATTTAATACTATGTAGTGATTCTAACCTCGTTAACTTGAATACCAAAAAGGTGTCAAGACAAGGTAAAATGCTCCTACGAGTATGCCCGTCGAACAAGACTCAAACACACTCATATAGTATAGATACAGTCCCCTTTTTATTCACCACGGAATGAATTCACGGTTTTTACTCACTCATAATTTACGTATAAAACTTTATTTATCACTCGCTGATGATTTTTTTCAGTGATGTGTTATTACGGATTAACTCGGTATTAAGGTGCATTCAGACCAAACGAGCATTCGCTATTCTACGAGTAACCCCTTACTTTACGAAATTTGATCGTTACGCAAAACGTTATTTGTTGATTTCGTAGAGTGGGGGATAGAACAGCGAATGCTCGTTTGGTCGGAATGCACCTTTACGATAATTTAACAACGTTTATTCTAACATAAATTTCTTTAAATCGAATTTACTAAACCTTTTGTAGGTGTCATAAATACACAAAAATTAACTTTTGCCGCTATGACACGATTTATTTATTTACTAATTAGGCTAGGTAACAGATTGTGAATTAATTCACATTTGACATAGTTTAATTAAATAATATTAAATTCACATTCCAATAACTACCAAACACAACGTTGTAACATATATAACATATAGAATATAATAATAAGTATTAATTTACTGATGTTGAAACATGCCCCCCTCCTGACCTGTTGAATGATTCCTTCTTTTTTTTATGTTGGCACGACAAAGTGGCTCTACTCCACCTTATAAAGGGTTAACGCTGAATTGATGCTCTCCATAAGACGAAAACTTGTTAGTTTCAAGTTATGGAGGTTCTACTGTATAAAATGACTTCGTAAGATGATGTAAAAATCTCTTTTCAGAGCTAAGTGTAACTAACGGCTCGGCTTAAGTATTCCAAGCCAAGTTAGGATCAACACAGATCAACTTTTATTATTCATCTCTATCCTCTTTACTTAGTTTTTTGTTTCAGAGCTAAGTCTTTTAACATCTTTGTAGACAGAAAGTACCTTTTGAATAAGTTTAAGAAAATGCCATTGATGTGTGGTGACTGGTGACACAGTATGAAAAAATATTAATTGACCTGCTGTGTTGGTTGTAGTTTCTTAATTTATATAGGATTTAATTTCAATAGCTAAAATTTATTTGGTCCATTGGTTTTTTCAATATCGTAAAGTGTCGTGAAATTTAAGAGCCACTACTCGTAGTTACATAAAATGTTATAAAAATAACTATAAGACTGCCTTCAAAAATACGCTGTAATAACTATAAGGCACAAAATAATATAAGTTACATCTATTTACGATTTTTTACCCAAATAAATTTTATTTAATTGCTAGGTACCCTGATCTCTTTGAAGTTGGTTAAAAAGGAGCTATTTAAATGTTTGTGTATACGCATATATATTTTGATATAATATTATTATTAATTCTCATATTGTATTCACCTTAGTCAAGAAACGGGTAAAGTGTTCTATAAGGTGGAGACAATTTGCGTCGAATAATTTTGTTTGAAGAGAAAAGGTGAAGTTTTGGAAAGTTAGTTTTCATTAAGACGTTAAACGGAGTTGAAACTTAAGACAGGAAATTGAGCAATTTTGGCATTACGTCGCGTGCAATACGGGCTTAACTTGGAGATTAAACAAAGGTATTACGTTTGAAACTCCTATTTAAATATTAGTTACCTACTTTTTTACGGAAACCGTGTATTTTGTTTACAGTGAAAATGTCTTAAAGTCGTAATTATACGTAATAGGTACCTGCCCGTATTTCGTTGCATTAATAATTAATGAACATTTTTTTTATCGAATACGTAGGTATGAACGTAGGTTCATCAGAGCAGACTAGGTATAAGTTGATCATAAATATCGGAACCAGCCTTGAATCTGGTGTCAAGATGTTTCCGTACAAATACTTGTATGAATATACATGAGGACCTGATATTGTTAAGATATTTATATTGTTTATAGTGGCGTCTATAGTGACACGATTAAATTCAACACTACTTAGTTCAGCATAAAAATATTGATATTGTTACACAATTTCGCAGTTAAAAGTTGCAAATTTTATTTTTGTACGATTTACTATTTGAAGTACTACAGCAATACTAAAACTACATCAATTATGAAAAATAATTTCATCAAATCAATGAGATAAAGCTTGGTCACCAACAAACCAACGGACAAGCGGACTGGACGGTGAAACATTAAAAATAGGACCATGTTTTTGACCCTTCAAAGTACCTATCAAGACGACGAGATTTTCAACAAAGCAATTTATAAGTGAGTTAAAAATACCATATTATTATACAGGGTGGCCCATTCAAATCAGTCAGTATGGGAAAGTCTGAAACTATAAGACATACGAAGATTTGTTCTTAGGAACCATGTCATCGAATTTAATAATAAGGAAAACTATGAAACATTTTTTTCTTAAGATTTACACAACAAATACCTAGTAAAATAAATTTAAGTACGTGAAAACAATGAATTCCATTCACTTTAGACATCATGTTTCTTAGAGACATTTACTGTTTAAGACCTACACAAACGATATCTGAATAAAAATAGTGTAAGTTTATTTTTTCAAAACAACTGGGTTCGATTCCCTAGCTGGGTACAGTTTTTTTTTTAAATGTATGAATACAGATTTTCTTTTTATCAAAATCGGTGACATGGTTCCTAAGACTTTAGTTAGTTTCAGACTTTCCCATACTGACCGATTCGAATGGGCCACCCTGTATATTATGTTAGTTTCAATTTAATAACGATTTTATGACTGATTCATTATTTACTCGTACAACCAAATTCTTTCTCACAATAATTGCTTTCCATTAGATGCCAAGACTTTAATTTATTTTAACTGCCCAATTATTCCGTTGTAATGATTATTTTAGCAACATTAATTAACAATCAAGCAGCAATGTCTACAATGCCTAATAAATTCTCTTTGTGGACAATCAAATAGGTTGGAGTGAATTATTTACACAATGAAACAATGAATAAGCGTTTCGTCAGAAATTAAAAGCACTTGAGATCATTGGAACGGACCCTTGTCAGTGGAACTTTCGGCGTGCCGGCTACCCGACTCAAAGCGTTTTTGTTGGTCCCTGAAACGATACGCCAAGTGTAAATTAACATAGTCAACAGCATTGTCCAATATTGAAGTTCTGGTCGGTTTGATTAAATTTGATAAGAGATACCGTAGTAAACCAAAGCTTGAAGGCGAGAATTAATATTATGTAAACATCGGTGTTAAGTATGGAATAGATGTCAAATTATTAATCAAGTAGGGTAGATAGTTATTTTTCGTTATTTCAAATTTGTAAACAGGTGCTTATACTGCAACCCAAAATTTATAAAGTGACATTATCTATAAGACAATCGTGTTGACAATAAAACAAGTTTTCTATCCCTGACAAAACACATAAAATACATCAGTAAAAAAACTTGAATCTGTCAGGAATTATAGGACATGTTAGAAGCAATAGAACCTGTACGAACTAAAAGTTATTATGACCTTTTTTCCTTGTAACCTTAAGTTAAAGTGCACTTTCAGTTTTATATTCTGAGAATATGAATTTTTGTGTCGGATTATATGAACAACTGGTCCAATCAGTTTCTAAAGGCAAAGTCAAATTATTTTTTATTCAATTAGACACAGCACCAAGCAGTTTTAAGTCGTCGTAGTCGTCATACACAATAAAATGAGAAGAATCCGATAAGGAACTCGTCGGGGCTTATTTTTAGGGTTCCGTAGCCAAAATGGCAAAACGGAACCCTTATAGATTCGTCATGTCCGTCTGTCATTCTGTCCGTCTGTCACAGCCAATTTACTCGGAAACTATAAATGCTACAGTAACGAAATTTGGTAAGAATATGTGTTGTATGAACCGCTACAGGATTATGATACTAAATTGTAAAAAAAACCATTGGGGTGGGGGCCCTCCATACATGTAACTGACGGATAGAAAAAATTTTTTTGTTGTATATAAGCGTGTGGGGTATTAATAGAAAGGTCTTTGAAAATGATATGAAGGTTTATACATCACATTTTTATTTAAGCAAATCGTTTTCGAGATATTAGCTCTCAAATCTGAAAAATGTGTCCCCCCCCCCTATTTTTTGAACTACGCGATATAAAATTCCAAAATAAATATATGTTATGCACATTAATAAACTCTATCAACGATTTTTGGTTTGATTAAATTATCTCCTATAGTTTTTGAGGTATGTTGATTTAACTGTATTTTTTTAATAATAAATTGATAATGGTACGGAACCCTTGCGCGCGAGTCCGGCTCGCACTTGGCCGGTTTTTTCAAATATCAACAACTAACTTGCATACAAAAAGTAAAACATAAAATTGTTATTAAATACCTGGAAATATAGTAATATTAAAAACTAGAATATGTTAGTAGTAACTCTACTTAGAATATGGCACTGAATATTTACTTAATAGCATCATTCTAATTTTTGTAATAGGTACCTACTAGCGTCGACATTTCATGTAATTACATAATTCTGAGTTGGTATAAGGTTCATAACAATGGAAAATTGTTACTCTTCTACAGACATGATATTATAAGACGAGCGTTATTATGTTTCATAAAAGAAGAGTACCTAAGGATGTATGATGAGTTTTCTTATATTAGAGACCATAGAGTTTTACGCGAGTACTTTCATGTACCTAGATAAAAATATGAAGCATTTTACGATCCATCGCGCTTCTTAGTATTATATCAACACCAGGGACCTGTATAAATCCCTTAAGCTCATTAACCTGTAATTATTTAATATCAGAACAATGCACTTATTGACTCCACTACAATATTTTCTATACAATATTAGTATTCTGATGGATTCAGTTCATAAAGAATGTTAAAATCAAGTTAAATAACATCGCTGGCACCTCCAAATCCTTAAATGTCGATTCCGCGCATTACGCAACAAAGGGTGAAAGGCACAAAAACATCTAATTAGAGAATCCTCATTGTAAAATAAATAATGGAACAGATAGCAGAGCAGTGGCGTTGAACAAAATTTCAATTATATCAGCGGAGGAACACAAACTGGCCTGTTTTCTCCGTTCTCGCCTTCGGCCTAGAGTTTCTGTTTACATTTTGTTAGCCGGAATGAGAATTTAAAGCAAAATTTCTTACCTTCAAATGTAAGTTGAAAGCTAAGCTAGTGTGAGAGACAAATTAGTTGTAGCGCGAAATCTTTCTCTCCATTTTGGATGTTTCCTTAGAACTTGAGAGCTAGGAACTTGTGTATGGGGCTATTACTTATATAAAGTAAACGACGAACTACATTGACAAATTTTGTTTAACAATGTGTAATGTGTTTAGTAATATGAATGGGAGTGGAAATTATCGAGCTTTGCTAATCATGTACTTGTATAAAATAATAAAGTATTTCATACATAAGTTATTATTTTACGTCATTTCCTTGCTTACATACAACAGACAAACGATAACGCGATCTAATTTTCCGACGGTGCCACCTACATTACGTTTGAAGATTCGCAAATAAATACTTTATCTTTTATTCATTTTCATAGAAATGATCATTATTTAATGATATTTAACCGTTGTTGAGTACAATTTCATCGAGAACTCTCTTTCAACAATCTTGGCTTTACATACTCTTCTTAAGACAGAACCACTTCATTTGCAGAATGAAACTCTCAAATCTTCTCGTATTACGTCAAACTGACACCGCCGCTCCGTTACCGGCTAGAACCGTCGTTAAAAGTTTTCGGATAGATAACACGACACGATTATACTTTTTCGTTTCAGAACTTTGAAGTCACGTCTGCTGTGGGTCGTTACGCAGGACTTTGAGCCGTCTTCTGCAATATTTTGTTGTAAATCTTAAATTTTACTTACGCACATAGAACATCATTAGTGCTCTAAAATGCATTCAAAAACTTTAGGAAATTACAAGCATTATTAATTACAATACGTTTAACTATGAGATCTTTTTTGTATTTGGTAGGTACAATTTGAATTAGAAGCAGCGTTTATTAAAAGTTAGCATTGGAGTACCGAAATTTGTAAAAAAATTACCAGTTTTGGAACAGCTGTCAAAACTCCAGTGGGTTACTATCCTAGTTTCCACAGATATGAAGAACAATAATCGATGTGATATGTCAAATCAGTACGTCTTATGCATATGACCCGCACGCTATTTTACCTATTACGGACCATATAATTTTTTCCTAGGATTTTTTTAAATAAATTAGGTATGTTCAAGTAATATAAAAGTATCTTCCAGGGAAAATATAACCATACAGACTGCAAGAAAAAATCAGTTAACTTCGGATACGCGCAAACCTGGCCTTATTTGCAAAAACAGTTTGCCACATGATCGAACGCAACAACTTGCAGTTTTGTATAAACTACTCTGCACTTTTATTGATGTGCCTAAATTATCGTGTTGTATTCTTTTTCATTGTCTCGTATGAAAATATAATGCGAGCTACTTCAAAATACAATATACATTTACATTGTCATTTTACAACGAATAACAGCGTACCTACCTAGTTTGTATGATAAAAAATATGAAAAACTCACAACAATAAACATATACTATGCGGTTCCTACATAATAACATTATTTAATAACCCGTCAAGGGAGAGTTTTATTCGAGGCATGACTATAAGTATATTAGGCTAATTATTTACCACTATTTACTGACGAGTAAAGTTTATATTTTGATAGTACACGTTTATTCGAAGTCGTTGATAAGTAGTAGGTTCATACGAAAACTATCGTTTTATACCAAGTACTTACTGACGTATTATCACGCCTTTCAAAGTTCCCAACTATTTCTAATAATATCTAAACTGCTGTCACGGTTAGCCAAAAAGACGCAGGTCAATGAAGGCTAGGTAATATGAAAAGTCATAAAATATCCGTCTAATCAAGTAATCACGGAGCTGTACCTAAACTGGAGTGAGTAGGTACTCATTTTTGTTAGTCAATCAAAATATAGTGAGCACGACGGATACAACTCTGTAATAAAAAGAGACTAGTGAAAACGATCCGAGTGAGAGCAACTAAGTAGAGCCATCCTCTAGCCTCTGTCTCACTTGCACAAGTTACCTGTATAAAAAACACATTAGGATGGACCTGGACCTAAAATGGACTGAGTACTCATGGATTTATTTGATTTCAAATATTGGATACTTGAGTAGGGTATACTTGGGAAAAAAATAAAAACACAAATCAAAATAATTAGATTTGAATTTTCACAATAACTTCAAATAAAGTAGGATTGAGACAAAAACTACACAAGACGATAGTGTTTTACAATATATGATACATTATCGAATAATTTGCAAATAACCTAGACATTTTTTAGTAAAAAAGTAGCAACTCTCAAAAATCTTAATGTTAGCATGGTAACTGTAACTAAAACGAGATGTAATCCTCTAGTATGCTTCTCTGTCGGTCACACTTTTTTGTCACAGTACTCAGTCCACTTTAGGTATAGGTCCGTGGTACTTATATTAGACATGACATGTTATAATTTATACATTTATAAGTGGCCAGTCATTGAAGTTGATAACAACCTATTTTAAGTCGATCATAAATCCAAAACTTGGCTTAGCACACGATTGATGGACTGGCGACGAGATAGACGATCCGTCCCTCTTTTGTTAATATAGTTAGTAAAAAAGACAAGAAATCTGTTACGCCATGGCATACTGTCGCACCAATCATGTGACAAGCGTGCTGCAAATAAATGAGTAAAAAACCGGCCAAGAGCATGTCGGGCCGTGCTCAGTGTAGGGTTCCGTAGTTATTCAAAAACGGCTGGGCCGATTAAGTTCAAAATAGTTTTATTTTAAAGTATTTTATAGGCCCACTATTCATGATTTTTTTCATATTTTTTGGACCTACGGATCAAAAATGAGAGGAGACAATTTTTTTTTCTTCTGGAGCGATATATCGACTTTAAAAAATAACTTTTTTTTTAACCCTTATTATTTTTAAGAGACCTATTTAATGATACTACACACTATATGATTACAGCAAATAAAAAAAAACATCCCCTCTTCGCCAATTGGGGAGGTACCCCCAAAAAATGTTTTTTCTTCTTTCTATTGTACCACTTTCTAGGCATGATTAATATGTATCCTGTACCAAATTGCAGATTTCTAGTATTAACGGCTGAGCTATGCTGCGGACAGACGGACAGTCGGACAAACGGACAGACGGGGTTCTCTAAATCATCTCCGAAAATTGTTTGTACGAATATTACATCGCAACCAATTTTTCGCATAAAGTCATTTCGCCGAAAGATCATGTTCCAATTGAATTTTATGAAATCGTTTCATTTCCCAACTAAAAGGTTGGCAATTCTATTGGCTTGGTTTTTAATTGGAACTTTTTATACTACATATTTTCATGTGGTTTATGATTTAGCTGGCATCTAGTTAAGTAAATAATTAATTTACTTAACTAGATGCCAGCTAAACTTAAACAATTAATTAATTTTTGGGTATAGTTTGGGGCGAATTTGATATAGGTATGTATATGTTTTTTTAATAAGAGCTTGACGGGGTTTTATATTAATGTTGATAAACCATTAAAAGTCGGGTTCTAAATAGTAATCTAGATGAAACTGATGAGGGAACGCAATGCCGAGGGAATAACAAAACTGTCGGTTCTGGCACTCGCTGGCCGCTGCCGCGTCATTACAATAATCCGTTTTATAATAATTCTGCCAAATGAAACGTTGTCATACAAAAATTTGCTAACTGTTGGTTGTCAAAGTGAACCATCGGCGAAATTTTGGTTGGCAAACGAAATTCGGACAAAAAAAGTTTGGAGCAAAGGCAGAACCCCGGAGTGGTTACAGTACTGCGATCGCCAACCCGCTTACCCAGCGTGGCGATTATGGGCATTCACCTTCTACTACGTCCAAACGCTTAGGAGAGGTCTTGGTCCAACAGTGGACTGTTTATAGGCTGTTGATGTGATGATGATAATATGTGCTGATATATCTACTTAACTCCATAATCTCTGATGAAATAAAGCGATTAAAAAAAGACGCGTAACAGGACATGAATCACATGAACATGACATGACATATTATGATAAGAATCGAGATCGGCGTCAATCTTATCAATAAGCAATGGGATTTAATGTGCTATACATAGGTAATAGGTATACATTACTTAACAGAAACACAATCTTGTATCGTAGGTGAAGTTTAATTTCAGGCAGCTGAGTCATGCAATGCAGTGGAGTTATTGGAAATAATTGAATAGATATAGATATAGATCCTATCAGTTACCTCATTAAAGTAAACACATTTTGTTCCGTTTTTGTCATTTTGGCTTCGCTAAAATGTTTTACATATTAGAGCGATATAATATGACGATATCTCCATAGGTATAACTACTGTGCCTTAAAATTAACAGAACCTCGCGAAGCGCAGCTATTTCTGAGCGGTTGCCCTTCGGCCATCTGAAGTTTTCCAACTAACCTAACCTACCTAAAATAAGCTTTATCCAGGCCCGGTATACCTAAGCTTAGAACCGTATTTTACTCTTTTTTATGTCGGCGTGGCATGATATAACTAGGAATTTCATGATATGCCTAGCAATTTCATAATCTACCTAAACGTCACTAGATAGATCGTTTGACGTAGAATTAGTACATTACTATAGAGGACGGGAAACGAAGGGTTACGGGCCAAGTAGGTATATCTGGCCGAAGGAACTGAGGCCAGATAGGGATACGCGGCCTGTAACCCTGTTTCTCGCCGAGATTTAGTGCTTTTCTCAAACTTGCAATGAAAAAAACGAACTGATTTCGCCGAACCATACCTACTATTTCATTTGTAAATATACCAATAGTACAGTACAGTAACGTAAAACATTAAAAAAAAACATTCGTGCCTAACTTTTTAAAAAATATGTTTGAGGTATTCCTTTACCTGGCGGTATAGACATTAGTTCTAAGGTTTTTTTTTCTGTGGCTGAATCTCAAGACCTAGTGTCACAATTTGACGTTTTAAAACAAAAGGCAGTCTGTTTGCAGTCCTAGGTGTGAAATAAATACATGAAATCTCTTTACATATCATCTTAGCACATGACACCGGATACATAGTATTTCCGGGTTTCATTTAAAGTAGTAACATCGACATTCCGTAGCAAGTTTGAGAAAAATAAATTAATGGAAAATATTGATATCCTAAGCTTTAAAAAACCCTTATTCAGAGTCATAAAAGCTCACAGGCAACGGGATTACATTTATTTTATGGCTTTTTAATGTACTCAGATAACTACCAATTTTTTTTCTATTTAACTAAAGTTTATGTTTGAGGTACAAAGGTGCATCGTGAATTTAACATGAATATGATCTGGAGGCATAAGTTTGTAAGGCTGGTTCCTGTGTCACGTGGACCGACCGCAGTCTGAAACGCACCATTGATTAAATACATATTTGCTCCGCGCGGATAGATCCGCGCGGGCGGTCCGTGTGACACAGGAACCAGCCAAAGGAGTGACGATCTCTGAGATAGGAGGAATCCAGTAGGATTTAACGGTTAGGATGCATATTCCTGATATTGGGAATCAGGAGAGTTAAATATGAATCAGCTGTGTGGACTTCACTGCAAGTGACCTGCCTCAAGGTTCCTACATAGGTACCTATCCGATATTAGGTTTAAGGTAACTTGATGGCAGGACCGCAATGAAATATGGGACGTGGCAGGTGTATAGATCGTGAATAATAAATTGGTAACTTTCTACCTACATTATAGTAAAAATAAACATGAAATCTATATTTCTCGAACTATAATAACGATCACGTGAAATAAGAACATTAAATTAATATCCTTTGTTTATGCCCACTTAAGCGACAGTAATCTAAGTAGATACAAAGGATTACGTTGTTATTATTTAACTAATGAAGCTTTATGATAATGACTTGTTATTTTAATATCATTTAATGTCTTTTTAATCTTTTCAACTGATAAGAATCAACTGCTCACCACACCATACCTACTGTTTTATAAATTACTAGCTTTTTCCCGCGACTACGCACGCGTAGATTTAGGCATTTTATGAAAAAAAAATGTAAACGACTTAAAAAAGGCGGGGGTTATCATTTCGACTTTATGTAGTTAGTTATTCGCTTGTTACTGTTGATTTTTCACGATCAATTAATCGATTTCGATGTTTTTTTTTCTCAGGAAATTTTGAAGTGGCAAAATTAAGTTTCAATTTTGAGTTTCAATTTTTTATGAACAAAAATGTTATATTTCCCGCAATTATCCCGCGTTAGTAGAAGTTTGCAATTTGATACAAGTATACGTACATATCAGTTAAGCCGACAAAGTGGTAGCATACAATGTAAAAAAAAAAAAAATATTTTTAGGGTTCATTATCATAGAATAAAATCATTCCCCTATTAGTAAAGTGGGAATGTTTTTTTATTTCGCAGTAAACCTATAATGTGGAGTATCGTTGAATAGGTCTTTGAAAAAAAATAACGGCCCCAGAAGAAAGTTTTTTTCTTAAATCAATATTTTCAGAGATTACCGCTAAAGAAGAAAAACAAGTTGTGCCCCCCCCCCCCCCCTCACTTTTGATACGTAAGTCCAAAAAATATGAAAAAAAAACATGAACAGTGGGCTTATAGAATACTTTAAAATAAAACTATATAAATATAATCAGCTCTGCCGTTTTTTAATAAATACTACTTTTCTTACTACGGAATTACTACAACTTTCCCCCTCAGCGGCGAGAACATATTACAAAGTAAAGTATATAATAAATTCGCAATGTTTATCCCATCTCTGCATTATATTTTAAGAATAATGAAATGCTCATTTGATTAAAATAATATTCGATTTGTTATAGTTTAACATTATTATACAAGTTTTAACGCGATTAAGACCCGTTTGTCTAAAATATGAGTAATAATCGAGAAAGTTTAAATCAATATCAGTTTAACACGAGGTAGAAATGTATTTGGCATCTGAATGATTTTTTTCATTCCCGCTTTTTGGGGGCCAACTACGAAGGTTCCGGAGTCGAATGATGAATCAATATATCTTATGTATTTCAATCCCTTTCTTCGGTAACGGAATGAAAGTGACGGTTATAATGAAATCTAAATGTTCTAATATCAAAATCCCTCATTGCAAAACGATAATATATTATGCTCCCGCCGAGTATTGTTTATTTTTTTTAACTAGTTCCTTCTTAGTGGCCAGGGCAAAAAAACACAAAAAAATAAAAACGCTGCGTTAAACTCTCCACACACTAAATATATGAGATCGCAGTGCAAAACCGGGATTTGTAAGCCCGAGATTCGAAAAAAAAAGATTAATAATAATAATGTTATTACAAATTATTGCTGGATTGATTTTTATAAATAACGCGTTCTCATTGTTCAATCTAATTTGAAAGGAAGCAGAAGTTACATTTATTTTTAGTGTGCCTGAACGCCATGATCCCGTACCTACCACACAAACAAAAAAGTTACAAGCAGTCCGAGAAAATGTCTCTGAAATATATTCGAAACGTCGTATCTTACTTAAGATACTACCTACCTACGGAACCCTACACTGAGCATGGCCCGAAATGCTCTTGGCCGGTTTTTATTTATGCTGATTATTATAAAAGTTGTGAGAGAGATTTTTTTTATTTATGTGTTTTGAGTCTGTTGTTTAATGTATTTTTTTTTCTCTATACATTTTGTATACGTTAAAAACATAAAATTATAGGTAAAATAGTAAATATATATTCACACATGCAATGCATGATCATCATCATCAAGCTCAGAGAACGAAAGCTCTTGACTAAGCGAAAATATGTTTCCCTATACTGTATTTAGGTCAGGCTAATTGCTTTAATTATTTAATTATCAACCGACTTAAAAAGGAGGTTCTCAATTTAACTGTACGTTTTTCATTAAGAATCGGATAAAAAGCAGGCACTGGTATTAATTATTATAGGAATAAGTTGTGTTGTTGTGTTGGTTACTTACTTTAGTAAATATGTAATTTATAAATGTAATCATCATCACATGCTGTATTAGGTAAAACATTTTTTTTCCTCTTGTTTATTATCCGATTAGAATAATACTTATTTTATCTATATAACAATGATATTGTTTCGTGTCATCACTGTTACGTGTCTTAATAATATTTGTAGTAGTAAGCAGTTTTTTAATACCGCGTCAGATAAAATACTAAATATATGACTATATTAATTACCAATTTCATTTTGTTGTAATAAAGATCACGTAGATAGTGAATGTAGCGGATAGGACATAATTATGTAGTGTTAGGTGAATTTGATGAGGAAATTTGAATTGTATAGCAATGTGGTGTTGTTACATAATGTATTTGACTTGATGGTTTAAGGTACAATTTTATGATGCAGAACAGTTAGTAAGCCTTACTTGACTAAAGCTTTTTTGAAGACTCTGAAGAGTGCACGGGGCAAGGTAGAGGGTAGCTAGCGGCCCGCGGCCGTATCCAGTTTCCTCGCCCCCGACCAACC